>JAUZNK010059678.1:0-15034 GCA_035046665.1 Euphysa ruthae
GATATATATATATATATATTCCAAAAAATATATAATTTGTACCGCAATTAACATATTTTTTCAAGCAAAATTCAACATAAAATGTCACTTACCATATTTGGTAGTAAATTTCATAACATATAGATTATAACCATTGAAAACAGAATGTTTTTCTTTTAATTTCAGCCAAATCAAATTTTAACAAGGGAATTAACTAAAATTTTTAACAAAACATTTAATAAAAAAAATAATTAGGAACTTTTTAATTTTTTGCCACTAATTTTATCGTTCCTATCATGAAAAATCATGGTCTAAAATAATGATTAGGTAAACTCACCTTTAGGGATTTCCAAATCAACAGGTATTTCGATAGGTTTGTATATTTTTTGACAGCCTCCTGTCATATCATACACAAAATATTTTAAATGAAATATTAGAATGATAGGAAGTTGCTCCAATGAAATTTTTCTGGAGGCTTCCACCTAAATAAATAATAGATAATTTAACATATTGTATAAAATCAGGCATGCAAATCCAAACTTCACAGAACTACTTGAAACTGTAGATGGTTTTTGTTCTTTACCTATTATAAAGCCTTAAGTGGCTGTTAAACTTTATTTTATCATTTACTGGTCATTCTTGTTTCTTCTTTATACAGACATATCTTAAAATTTCAGGTCAAGAGCTAACATTGAATCATAAAAGTTTGCTATTTTTCCAACTAAGTTTCTTTCTAAAGGGAAAAATATTTTACATATTTCTATAACTTTTTACACTAAATTTTTTTTTAATGAGTTGCTTCCTGCAAGACTAGGAGCCACTCGCAGACAGGAAACTAAGGAAGAAGAAGAAGAAGAGTAAAACCTCCAAGTTTATAGCATTGAAATACAACTGATATTCTGAGTGGGTCATTCCCGGATTTAAACCCAACAACCTTATGTTAGGAGTGAGATGCAATACAAACTGAGCTATCCGGGTAGATATACTCAAACAGAAGCAACAACAATTAAACAATAAACTTTAATCAATCCTTTTTGGTCAAGTTATTCCATTACCTGTTAGATTAGCAGGCACACATATGCAAAAATAAATATATCTACGTTAAAAAAACATGCAGCTGCTTTTTTAGATATCAGGAAAAATTCAAAGACTTTGCATTTAACAACAAATTTGATGCATCTAAAAATATTAGGAGCATTTTCTCCCAGCTTGTTTTTTGGTACAATCTACAATGTAATGAAAACATATATCCACGACATCATATGGATATATTACATAATTACAATGTGATGAAAACGCATATCCATAGCATCATATGCATATATTCAAAAAAAAAAAAAAAATTTATTATATTTTCAAAGATCAGGAAGTCACAATATTTTCATATACACAAATTAAATTAATGCAATATGACGTAAACGTATGCATCCATTGTACTGTGCCTATGTCTGAAATAATTCCAATGTTTCTAATTAACATTAGGGCGTCACTCTATGCAAAATAAAAATGAAGCAAACAAATTCCTAGAAAAAGTTGCTACAAACGGATGGAGGAACAAATCACCATGTGATTGCCTAACATTTGCAAAACCAATAACCAATATCCCCAAAAGAGTTTGCTGAATAAAAGAATTACTTGTTATATTTATTGTGTTTCATTATGCAGTTTTTCCATTGGCTTAAAGTTTTTAACTAAAACCTTATATTTACTAGTTCTAGAGACCAGCCCTCGCAATTTATCTCAGCAAATGCCAACATGATTGCTGAGGTAAATGTTAATAGTGGCGGCAAAAAAATTGTAGATCAGTTTTCTTTGTCAGCCATATATATGTTTTTTTTGCTCAAAGCTGAACGATTGATTTTAAATCTATGGACTGCCAAACTTTTCAGAAACAAATTTTTTTATCTACCTTTTTTTCTCCAATGCTTTGAAACTTCCACAGCAGTAAATCTACGGAACCGATACAGAATTTACAGAAAATCCAATAAAATTGGTCTCCAGTCCATTAGTCATTTACTGGTCGAAATTTGCTTTCGAAGTAAAAGAGAGCAAATTTTTATACTATGATATTATTATTACACAAAAATCCTGGTCTTGTCTGAGGTAGGCAAGCAAAGGGTTAAAAAAATAAAACTGCAAACGTGAAACTGTTTTTGACGAGGTGATATGCATATCCCTCAGCAATCTTTTGCCAGGGCACTTTTTCCCTAATTGCGATGACTCAAAGCCATAGTTTAAAAATCTGAGTATGCAAAAGATGGATGTATAAAAGCATAACAGTGCATTAAAAGTTAGTTAACTCTCTCAAATAGTTGAAGAGTGAAAATACTACTCAAGAATATTATAAAGAAAACCCACAATAAGGAGTAATAAAATGCACATTTACCTCGGCTTTTGTCTTGGAACAGGTAAAATCATCTAAATTTTCCTTCACAAAATATGCTTGCAAAGCATCAGTCAAAGTCCAAACGTTATCAGCCTAAATATAAAAAAGGTAAATATATTCACAAGCACCATTGCAAATTTCACAAAATATGAAACCAAATATGTAAACATGGCTCAAACTATGTAATAAAATATAAAACAGTCTAAATTCCTAAAAAAATGGAAACTTTTACCATGTTTGGCTTCAGATAAATTGCGCTGAAAGGCTATTTTGATTGAAAAGAGTTGATTTTATTTTGTGGTTTTTTGACCAAAAAGATATCTGCACAATAAAATCACACAAATTTTTTCTTCTAAACCTTGTAACTTTAATCAAATATTTAGAACGAATGACGATTTTAAATGATTGGCAAAATTTCGAACAAATTTAATGATGATTTTATAAACTTCAAACTGATTTTGTGCTTTGGAAATTTAGACAAGGGAATAATAAATTCTTAGTACGCCGTAGGAATAAAGACTTCACATATAATCTTTATGAAATTAAAAATATTCATCTCATTGGTCAGCACATGTTGCTAAAGTCACAAATATAATAATCAGTTTATTCACTTAAACCACAGGTCAGTATTTAGAAATGATAAGTAACATACAAAAAATTAAATAAAAGAATAACTTTACAAAAAATACAAACAATAATTGAAAATTTTTGACCAGATTAATTAATGCTGGGCTATAACCAAATCTAAGTATAATAAAGTAAATACTAAGTTACTTGGATATCAAGTTGAAGTGTAAAGAAAGGCTGCAATGTAGTAGATTCTTTAGCTCCAATCTGATGTACAGATGATCTTATCATCCCACCAAAAATTTGGCTTATTAATGAATCATTAGTCAAATTCTAAGAAAAGAAGAATTTAACGCCAAAAAATTACAATGTCAACTATGATGACAAGCCAGGTGACCTAAAACTAATTACAGTATAAATTAATATTTCAGATTTTTTTCTAGCAATTTCATTGCTGCAAAACAAAACTACATTACTTTAACATTAAAAAAAAAAAATCTCATTTCTCAATTGAAAGTTTTTCTATGACATAACTTTACCTGCTCTTAACCTAAGCGCCAGACTCAGTAAACTTTTTAAAAAGCGAATTTTCAACAAGTATTAATATTTAAATCTGATATAAAAATTTAAACACTATTGCAAAAATATAAATTCCATAAGCCGCAGGGCACTATTCCCTCCATCTGTGCCGATCAATGGTGAACTCACTTAATTTATTCAGATTTAATTGTTAGGCCTAACATTCTCAAATAACTAATATCCTCACAGAAAGTCAATGATTTGATAAGAAAAAAAAATCCTCCAAGTCACAACCAATTCATTTTTTGTTGTTTGAATAATTCTGTATAATTTTAGTTGATAAAACAAGTCTCAAAACCCTCATTTTCAGTACAAAATTGAAATAAATTTTGGGCCAATACCAAAAAATGTTCTAAGGACCTTCATCTTCATAAAACTAAAAAAAAATAATTGACTTAGTGCCTGATAGAAATTTCTTTCAAAAAAAACTATAAATACTATAAATAATTTTAAAAATATTATTGTTTGTCAACTCAGGCATTTATAATTATTAAAGAGATAAAACGCATGTCATGAGTTATAAAATTTTATTTGAGCGACGTTCCAGGAGTCGTGCTGCTCCTATCACCAGGCTAGCCTGATGATAGGAGCAGCATGGCGTTTTATCTCTTTAATAACTATATATAATATTAATAAAAGCTAAGCAATATTTGACAACACCTAAAAAAGAAATCACGTATAGATGGTGAAAGTGAATAAATTTCCATACTCGATATCAACACAATCGCTTGTTTATTTCTCATCGTACCTATAAACTAGTAAAATGGTAAAAGCTGCAACTTTATTTTCAGTTTTCTTTACGATTTATAATTCTCTTCAATTTTTCTCTAAAGTCAAAGATGAAAGCAGTTTTTTATCACCTTTCTCTCTTTACTTCCCCTCTCCTCCCTTCCCTGCGCAGAGAAAAATTTTCAATTTCAAAAGCTCTAGATCGCAATTTAATGATAGTTACATACTACTTTCAACCCAGGCAAACAGGGCAGCAAATAAGAGTCAGTCAGGGGTCAGTTTCCAACAGGATTAGCCCTTTGTCTGTTTCAAATCTTTTTCTCTCGGACAGCGTGTCCAGGAGAAATAAAGACTAAAAAACTGATGATAAAAACATGCTACAAATGAAAAGTATATAAAAGAAAAAAATTTAACTCTTCCTTCTTTTAATAACATAAAAATAAGATGGCATTTAGAACCTGTTTTGTTTTAACCAAAATATATGAAAATATTTTCTGTGGATAAAATAGTGGCTTAAATTAACTACATTCATTGTTGACCGTTTAAATACACATAGCTAAGCAATTAAAAGCAGACTTTCTTCTTGATCATAATTTAATTTCTTTAATAATAGAACCAACAGATGATATGAATGGAAAAATATTAATATAATAAAATAAAATAAGATAAAAATTAAAAAAAAAAAAAAAAATTATACCAATTTGACATAATTTATTATATTCTATCATTATTTCATTTAAAAAAACCAAAACTGCTATCTGATAATTCACAAAAATCACTTTATTTATAGTTCTATTCAAGGTACTTTAATTTGAAAAGATAAAAATAAAATAATTTCTTTTTCTAAGAAATAATACATATTTCTAGCCGCTTAAAGAAAAAATCTTAATCTTTTGCAAAACAACTATTTTTCTGTATATATAAATATATATATACAAAAAAAATTGTTATTTTGCAAAAGAGTGATACATATTATTTCCGTCAAGCAGTATGCTAGCCAGTAACCAATATTTCAGCGAAATTTAGACATATTTCTCACTATAATTTTAATTTGACAGAATATTTGGCTGTTGCCCGTAGGTCCCTTTTTAAATTGTTAATGTTCTATTGTTGTTTTTTGTTTCACCGCCGATCCTTAGATTTAAAATTACTACCCATTTGTTGAAAGATATAATTAAATTTTTTACAAAGTGCAAAGAAGTGGTCTGTGAACTGTTGGAAGTTATAAGAGTAAAATAAAATCTTATCTTAAATAAATATACTGAAAAAAAAATTATTTAGCTGCGTATTGTAAACATGTATCTGACTGCTGTCACATGAAAGATTTATTATTTTTCCTAACTTTAATAGTTTTAATACTTCAAATTTTTATTTGTTGACTATCAACAAGTTTTTATGACCTTGCATATTTAGTCGTTTACTGCACTGTAGGTTTAGGATAAAAGTGTGTCTAATTATAGAATAACTTACAGATTGACGAAAAATCATAACAGTTTTTTCTTTAGCAAAAAATAAATAAATTTAATTATATCCTTATATATGCTACTTCCCCTATTTATATTCATGTCATAAACATAACAAGCAAATGTGTATTAAAAGAAAGGGGGAGATGAATTTGATAAAACAATCATATTTAAGCATATTAAATAATTATCATTACACCCTAACCGCTTTTTCTTTTGAAATATAGATAAAGGCATAAAATGAGTCTAACTTTAAAAATAAGGCATATTTAATGCATATCTAAGGTTACGACAAAATACAGTTAAGCCAAAAATATTAAATATCTGCAGATTAATGACTGCTATTTAAATAAATTGATAGCTGATGTACTAATGTGAAATAACCTATTCGTATTTATAAGGTGCTGTAACTAATATTTACTAAGATAAAAAATAAATTTTTTCCACAAAACTTTTTGTTCAGTTTTCCAATCCGAAATATTAACTTAACAAACATACAATTCAAACATAAAATACAGTAAATAAAGAATCCAAAGTCTACCACAATACAAAAAGAGTAGATTCTCCAGTGACAGCTACCAGCCTTTTTTTTTATTTCACACGACCACCCTGATAAAATTTTGCTTTACACCAATCGAAAGGCTAAATTTGTTTCTTATCATTTCAATATTTTTTACATTCAGTGAGGTATTGAAACACCAAATGAATTTGCTTAAAGAATGAAAATTCTTACCTTTCTAAAGGTTGATTGTTTATTTTTTGGACCAACATGAGACCAAGTATCATCATTGTCACTATTCTCTTCTTCTGAAGATAAGTGACCATTTTTAACTTTTATTAATTTATGAAACGCACACAACTCTTCATGGATGTTATCAAGCAGGAAACTGAGAAATTCTTCGGCATCTTCTTGACGGCCCTTAAAAATATTTTTATTATTTAAAGAATGAATTTCACATATATCTTTAAATCCATTTTATTTGAGCATTTACTATAGATATCTTGTTATTATTGAAGACTGAACAACAAAAAGATCAATCAAGATGACTGCAATGAAATTTTATTCTGTATTACTTTAAATCTTTGATGCTAATGCTTGAAGAAGATATGTATAAAGCATATACTAATTTAACCATTTAGCATAGGAGAAAAAGATCTTTGATGATAAAAAAGAAAAATCCTTACTAGGCAAAGATGATGCCATACAGTAAGGCATTATTTATGGCAACCATATACCAACCACATTTAGTCAAAAACTGCAAAAAAGGTAATATTTAACAAACATACGAAACTATTATAAAAAGAGAAAAACAGCGAACCTTAATATTATTGGAATATTTTGTAATCTAAACAATTCTAATTTTTTACCCCAAAAATTTTAGGGAAAAGTTTTGTGAGCCAAAGGGTTTAATTTAGTTTATGCACAAAATATAAATATAATAAGTATACACAAAAATGAAAAGGAGAAGCAATCACTAGCTGCAAAAATATGTATAATAATTGAAATTATTATACTTTTTTTTGGTGGCAAACGTACAAAATATAATAACCAAATTCAAATTTATTTCCTCCACGCTCAATTAAGCTTATTGCACACTAAAAAAATATACTACCTATACGGTTTGTATAATGTCATAATGGAGAGAAGTAAACCGAGAAGATGTAAATTTTTTAAAAATAGATACAGGTGTTAGAAACATTTCTAAGTGGAGTTGGCTTGAGGAGAAAGATCAAAGCAGTAATTTCTTATCTGTTTATATAAAAAAGTCAATGTTGCAAGAAAAGTAAGATGTTTGTGATCCCATCAAAGCGGTGGGAAAAAAGACAACCGTGCTAAAAATAAAAAAACAATTAGAAAACAAATACGACGTTGACTTCAACATTTTTGTTTCCTCTTCCAGTATTACTAATTCGGTGGAAACAACCTTGCTCAGTGTGTTGTACGGCACAGCTTTAAATGTGAATGTAAATAGTTTAATCATTATCACGTCTATTCTACAGAGAAGTTTTACTTTAGATCAGATCTTTATGGGTGTATTTTTGTGTTGTTTAAAAATTACTACTGTATACTTGTACAGATTCTGGAAATAATAAGTTTCTTTTGCCAAAAATTTTTTATTTTAAACTATTTCGCGTGACTGAACATCTAATTTATATACTGAACAAAAAATCTATCTCTTTTCTAAAAGCATCAGAGCGATTTGACTTACCACTCTTTTCTTGAACGATTTCCCCTTTGCTTATCTTAATTTGATCTCTTTTATTGGTAGTTAGACTTGTCTAACATCATGTTTTGTTCACCGTTTTATTTTTTTTTATTTTATCTTAATCCATCTCTGTAATTTTGTGTTATTTTAAAATAAAAAAAAAAAAAACGAATTTAATGAATTTATTCAAAGTTTAAGTTTAGTTTATCCCATGAATTGTTGTTCCTTTATGCTGAAAATCTAATTTAGAACCGAGTCAAATAAAATCATACAGACAACCTTAACAGCCTTAAAAAAAACTTAGAATTCTGGTGATCTTCCATAAAAAATAAAAGCACTAAATAAAAAAAAACTTTATAGTGCAAATGCAAAATATCTAACATAAAACTTATTTAATCTTGAGAGTTATGGCTAATTACAATTAAGTTTTGAGAGGTATGTTTATTATATTTTTTGATCAGTAAAATTAAAGTGACATAAAATTAAACCACCTCCTTTTATTTTACACCACAAAAACTTTAAAAAAGACTGTGTACGCTGTGGTGCCATAAGTATTTTATAAAAATTTAAATTCATACTTTTAACTTTAGATTAAATAACTACATTAAAAGAATTGTTATCAAAAAATGATAATGCAATTTACCCTTTTACAGTCTTCATAAGGAGACAATCAGTCAATGTAAATACTGAGGGCAGTGCCCTAAGTTCAGCGCAGTTCTGCAGTAAAATTGAGAATTAATTTTAAAAAAATGTTTTCTGCAATTATTATATTTTAAAAATTACTTTTATACAGTCTTTATTATTAGATTTTACAAAGATTTTCGTTATTGAAAATTCTGAATGTCAGATGCAACTATACTTCCCCCATGCTGCAGGAGATTAATAAATTTAATTTTAGGGGTAAAATAGTGATTCACCTTTTCAGAGAGTGTTGTTTTCATAGCAGATAGAACATCATAAACACAACGTGGTTCAAATGGAGCACCAGCTCGCAGATCTTCACTTTGTTTTTTTAGAGAAACTTTCGGGTCTATAACTTCAAATTCATCAAAAAACGCTATCCTGAAAATTTAAAAAACATGTATTGACAACTAATACAAAATATGGACACATAACATCAACAGTTTCAAAACACAAGAGAAAAATACAGTAACAGAAATAATTTTTGAGAAAAATGACTTTTTTTCAGTTTTCCATTGGTGCAGGCATCATGAACCAGAAATATAAGCTGTAAATATGAGTAAAAAGGTGCCTTCCATGATCCTAATAAAAAATGTTGAGGGTTCTTGAATAAAAGAATTTTCAGGAAAAAACAATTGTCCAGCCTAAACTATCAAAAATCCCAGATTTTAACACACAAAAAAAAATATTTCTTGAACATAAGAGGAATAAGCTTTTGGCAGGTGGCCAAATAGAATAAGAAAGAAAGGATATTTTGTTGCCTTCTAACTGCATGTATATTTAAAAAAACAAAAACAAAAAAAAAAAAACAACACTTAGTTTCATGTCATAAACTACTATGATATATTAGAAGTTTGTTAAATATTTTGAATGAAATTTATACAAAAGCACCTGTTTTATTATTTAAGTTCGCAATAACAAACTCGTGTTCACCAAATATATCTCAGGAAATGTTTACCATAAATCAAATTGGGGCCTAATGGAATTTTTTTTTAAAAATGCAACATTCAACATTGAAAAGAAGACCTATCTAGCTCAGTTTTTAAATTGGAATTGCCATGCAGGTGCATGCAGAACCTAACTTATTAGGAATACTTACATGCTGTCTGTTATAGGTGTTGATGTGTTCTTTGCATCATTATTATAGAAGGTTTTGAGCGACTTGTAAAAATGTGTGATGGGTGAAATTGAAAGAAGAACTTGCAGAGACGTGTTAATGTAGCACCAATTACCTCTGTTGATCAAACCTCGTAATTGCAAATGATGGTGTGAAAAATTCATTTGAAATCCACTAATAAATTCTAAAGATCAGACAAAATCCGATTAAATAGCATGAGTTTTCTTCGGCTATCACGGAATAGTTATCTCTCAGAATTTTTTTGTACATGGCCATTTGTAAAATCACGCAATAATGAAATTCGGCATGCAAAATTTAATTGAATTGAGAAATTGAAAATAATGAAAACAATTTGAAAAAATAAAACTCTTAATTCAATTAAATTAAAAAAGCTTAAAAAACTATTAAAACAGGTTGAAATTATATCCCAAGAACAAGCAAGATATCCCCAAAAACAAAAGAAAGTATATGCCAATAAGTCTGTCACCTAAAGATTTTTGAGTTTTTGAGAAATTCTAACACTCAAATCAATTTACTGACAAAGCTTGTTAAAATTTTTTTTCGCCATTTCAGAGAAAATCACAGCGCGTACATGGTATATCGCATACATGGTATATTAAATCTACTTTATAAATGAAAGAGGATTTCATCAAATTTACTTAATTTTATTAAATTGTATTTTATTTATTTTCAACTTACTAATTACTTACAACTAAAACTATATTTTTTCAAAAAATCCAATAATCAAAGAGATTGTTTCCCTAATGATAAATCACCGGTAAAACAATGCATTGGTTCAACAAAGAAATATTTACAAAAAAAAAAATTAAACCTGCTAGTGCTTTAGCTCTTTTATCATTCTCCATACCAATTATGTTGACAATTTCAGAAGACTTCTTCAGTTCTGTTTCCATTTGAACAGAAACAATAACATTTTCTGGACTTTTTGAAAGAGCTGTATGCTGAGTGTCAGAAGCAGAAAATAATGATGCCCAAGTAGATGGTCTAGCTGTTGCTACTTTAGTCATATCATCTATCTCATTTGAATTTTTCTCTATTTTGGTAGATTCTGATAAAAAGTGTTCAATTATTTTCTCTTCCTTACTTTCTAGTGGTTCAGACGGTTCAGAGACTTGTTCTAGCATCTCCAAAGTGTCATCTGTTTCTATGTCAAATTTTTTTGTACTGAATATATCGTCATTTAATTCTTTATTTTTAAAAGTAAAAGCATCATCACCGTTGCCAGGAGATTCTTTTTCTCTATTATTCATGCAATCAACTGAAATGTAAAAGCAATATGAAATATGAGGGATGGAATAATTCAAGATATTTTAATTTAAGGAAAGATCAATTTAATAGCAAAAAGATTTCAAAGACTTCTTAGTCTCTCAGAATCAGAGGGAAGATTCCAAAATTCCTGTAATTCAAAAACAATAATGCTATTGCTTTAAAACCAATAAGCCTTATATTTTAAAATCAATACGTCTAAAAAATTTTCAGACAGATTTAAAACATTGGAAAAAAATTAACCGCCAAAAATTTGCAATTTCCTTCAGCTTTATTTTCATCTGTTAAATGTTTATGTTTGACTTTTTGCATTTTATTATTATATATGTCTGGAACAATAGCAAAGCTCAATAACATATTTATATTCAATTCTTCCCAAAACACACACATACATACAAACCATTAAAATTTGAGGGCTGACAAAATATTCTTTACCTTTGTTTACCCAAGCTTGAGTGGATTCGTATATGTCTCCACATGTAAACTATAAAAAAAAATTTGCCATATAAATCAAAAAATATGGCTATGATCCTTTAATTAAATGTTAAATTTTCAAAAAAGTAATCACTAGATTTAAAGGATATTTCTATAATCTTTTTTAAAACTTTTTTAAAAATATGATACTTTAGCGCAGTTCAAAATAACTTCCTTTTAAAATAGAGAACTTATTTTTAGTATTACAAACACCGAGCTTAAAAGGACAAAGAAAAAGGATTTTATAAGATCACTCTTGGATTTATAACAAGCTTGCAAATATAATTCTTTGGCTAATGACATTTTCATCTTTCTCAGCTTTATATCATTAAACTTTCTTTTTCTTTTTTTCAGAGGAAAATTATTTTACTTGGTCGTTTTTTCCTAAATAAATTATTTTATTCAGTTGTTCTTTCTGCACTTAGTTCCCCTCCAAGACACAAATTACTTTACATAGTAACTATGTTGTACTTAAAATTATTTCACTAGTTTGTTCTGTCCGACTAAAAATTAAGTAACCCTAACCAACTCAAATTTATACCACTTGGTCGTTTTGTCTGACACAAAACTATCTTAATAACTCATTCTTTTTGACTAGATTGACTTACAATAATTTTAAATAATTTCACTGGTTGTTTTGCCTGACTTATTAAATATCATATTCTGTCAGCCTGACCGACTTAACATCATTTCTATTAGTCAATATATTTGGCTCAAAATTACTTGAACAGTTTATTCGGTTGGATTGAAAATAATTTCACTTGGTTGTTCTGTTAGATTGCATTACCTCACTTATTTTAATCAAAAATAATTTATTTTGTTTCCCTAGAAAGAAGTAACGAAAGAGAATTGAAGTTGGTTGATCAAGTAATAAAAAGTCTCAAAAAAAAACTGATAGAAGTTACTTAGAAAAAAAATGATATAGATATGTTGTCCGAGGGCAGGGCACTACAGCTACAGTATTTTTAATCAGGCAGTTTCAATTAATGTATCTAGGAAAGAGAAAAAATCTCCTTTTCATTTTTATCAATTTGGAGAAAACTTTTAACATACAGACGCCAATGGAGTTTAGAGCAGCATGCGTGTCCATGGGAAATATTGTATACAAATGATTTGACCCTAATAGCAGAGTCTATTGAAGAGTTAGTTGAAAAGATTGAAAAGTGGAAGAAAGGACTAAAAGAGAAACGAGCGAGAATGAATGCAACAAAAAATAAAGTAATGATTTGCAGTTGTGAAGCTTAAGGGTCAGCTTAACTTGATTTTTTGCCAAGCTTGCGTTGCATTGGGTTGTTATAAAATAAGGAGGTATTGCAGAAAAGTTAAAATTACAAGCATAACTGATGTACAGCATAGATAACTTGTAAATACTATTACTATAGTGACTTGTTAGGTAGTAAAGGAGGAATCAATAAAAGTGCTTTTTGTAGGTGATGTCTTGCTTGGAGAAAATTCAGTTACTTCTTTGGGTAACTCGTAGAACTTTGTCAATCAATCTTAGAAAAATGTTTAGCTTAAATGAGGTATGTTATTTTTCTTAAAGTAATAAAATCTGACTGATATGGGACATTTTCATTAAATAAAGTTGAATTAAATTACTACCGCTTATTAAGTGGAATAAGTCATGCTAATTGTTTTTATATTTCTATTTTCATTTTCCTTTATTAAAGTAGTTTCTGGATGTCTTTTGGTCACTCTGTGACACTTAGTGTATTTGCATCAAAGGGATCGGTTATCCAGTCTTTGTCATATGAGGCGTGCGATCACATGGCTACGCCTCCACACACGCCTAAAATGTTTCAGGCGTACGTTTTATAACACGCCTCAGAAATTACTTGGACACCCCAGACGTGCGACATATCACAAGTCTGAAACAAAACAAATTATTCTTCTTTAATCAAGCCTCGATATAACGGTTGGACCAAAATACAAATTACAAATTTGTCCGACCGAAATAGAAATTTGTCCTATCAAAGTTTGCTAAGTGGGATGTTATTAATAGCAAGTTAAAATGTTATTTATGCAAATGTGAGATTTTTAAAAATAGAAACGACTTAATTTAAAAAAAGATCAAAGCATTATCTTATAATAATCTTATTTAGAAATATATATTTTTAGAAATCAACTTCAACTTCCTCGCCTTAAAATATTCTTTTCAAGCGTTCTCAAATGCACAATATGATGGATATTGTGAAATAGTTATTTTAAAGATAATCTGCGAACATATGGGGTTGTGATAAATATACACTGTCACATCTTCATATAAAAATACACGCTCTCGCTCGTTAGTATAATAGTGCATGTGAATAATATATAAAAATTTTAAAATAGAAGAAATACGTACATTGGTAGTGTTTATGACAAATAATTTTTTCTATGCTAAGTGTTCCGAGAGCCAAACTTCTAACGGTATGCTATATAAATGTGAACAGATCTTTATCAGAACAGGTCGTCCATTTCGTCAATCGGAACGTTTGTTTATTTCCTTTTCTATTTGTGGATGTTGGTTTGAACTGTATCTGTGTTTATCAAATATATATCAGATGATTTGATACAATCCAAAATTTTTTTTAGTTGAAGTAAGTTTTAATAATTGCTTCAAATGTTTTAGTTAATACAAATATTAGACAATATGTCTGTTATTGTGATAAATTCTGATCATTTATCAATGCATCTATGATTGGAATAAATCTGTTTCTTTTGTAAATGAATTTAAGAATTCAACTCCCTCCTTTCTTCATTTAAAACAGCATCAATTTAAAAAATTGTCATTAAAGTCTTTATTTAATATTTGTAATTAGGACTAATATTCTCTTTTGTTTTTCCTCTACTTTTATTTTGTCTGGTTATTTTTGTTAACACTTTAATTTGCATGAACTTTATAGGATTTTGTAAAGAACTATCAATTGGACTTACTCCTTTGACCAGTTTTTCTGTACGAGTGGCTCCATCCAAATCAACCGTTTTTTTAAAAAAAATAATGTTATATTACCACAGTTATGTTATAGATTAATATTTATATAAATATTATTTTTATTTTTAGAAAACGAAAACCACTCAGTGGGATGTTGCATAGAAAAGAAATGCTAAAAATTGTATTATGAATATATTTTAATAACAGATTTTTATTACTGTTGTTGTTTATTGTTTATTTGACTCAATCCTTCTCTTTGTTGAGTTGTCGAACCATAAACGAAACTCTTTGCTAAGCAATTAACAGTAGAATAGTCTTTTTTTTTCTTTTTTTTTTTAATTTTTTTTATTATTATATTTTCCTATTTAACCAACAAATATACATTTAAAACTTCGTTTAAATATTAGAAAAATTATTTGTTAATATAAATACTAAGATATTCATTTGATAAAAAATTGGTTTATAGGAGGGAGTCACTCATAGAGCAAGAGCTGACAAAAAGAGTGACTCCGATTTTTTACTTTTTTTTCCAAGACATTGAAAAAAAAACCACACTAATTTTGATGAAACAATGCAAACTTTGATTAATAGATTATTGAGTACATACAACTTTAAAAACTAGTCTTTTAAATTGGGTTTGGTTTAAATCAA
>JAUZNK010059689.1:0-15034 GCA_035046665.1 Euphysa ruthae
AATTTGAAGAAACACCGCGTGCTGTGGATTTTCGAAAGAAATAGCCGACAAAGTGGGATTAGCACTAAGACATTCTAACAAGGATTCTGATGATGGTCCTGCCAAAGTATATTGTATATTATTTTTCTTTCCAAAAGTCGATATATCTTATGATTTAATTTCATTTTGAGATATTTCTATAATACTTATTTTTGTTAGAAATAATTTAAAAATGAGAAATTTGCTTTTTCTAACTGTTAAATATTATCCCGTGAAAACCACACATTCATCATTGGCGGGTGTTTCCTAGATATGTTTGTAAGGGTATGTTTCAACTTAGTAATTTTTAAATAGTTTAAACTACGAACCACATAGGCTGCTTTACAAATGTGAAAGTTTTTGAAAGAGGTGTCAGTGGTCGATGTTTATTCTGGTTCCTTCTACTTGTTTTACAAAAAGATATTCTCTATGATTGGGAATTTCAAACCCATTTGCGATTGGGAATACCGCGTTATATGCAGTGCTATCAGTCTTGCTAACACCCTGAATATAGATGTCTGAATATTTTGGTATGTCAGTCTTTTTTTTTTTTAAATCTTTGTTTGGCTTATGTCGAGGCTCCAATACAACTTTATCTAAATTTTGCTAAAATATGGTATTTTTCAATATATATATATATTTTTTTTTTTAAATAACGATTTGAAAAAAATCAATTATTTCTGATAATTGTCTGATAAATGTCTGCCAATTCAAAAATTTCATAAAACCCAGGGTCAGGTGCATAATAGGAGAAAGTTTTATACTACAAATTAATTATATGAACAACCACTGAAATTTCCCTGCATTGAACTTTGCCCCATAAAGGACTCAAATTGGTGCAAAACTGAGACGTTGATTTTTCTCAAAAATTATCTAGGACTAAATTCACTCATTCTTTCCACCAGTTTGTGTTTTCTCGGTAAATGCCCTTTTTTTATTTGTGTTTTGATTTAAATATTTCAAAAATTTATGAGGTCATAGATGTATAGAGTGATAAGTTTTGTATTTTAAGAAATGTTGTTTTTGCCAAGTTAAAGAAATGTTTCGTAAGTTTTATACTTAATATGCATGGATTTGTTATGTTAATTTGAAATCCTTTTAGTATGTCATAATATTGGAAATATATAGATATATATTTTCTCATTAATCACTAGTTCTTGTTGTTTATTAATTCTTAAATATTAACCCTCTTACTGGATAACTCCTAAAAAGCAGAAAAATTTGTATATTAAAAAGTAAATACCTAAGTTTTGAACGTTGATAAAATTAAAACACTGTTTCCATGAATTCTCCTAAGGAAAGGAATATTTAAACTCTTTGTTTGTGTTTTGTTTTTAGGAATAAGTTTTTCTTAAAATTCCTGAATGTGATTTATTTTAGAATGTTTGCTAACAATATATTTGATTGGAAGTGTTGGTTAATAAGATAATGCTTAATTTTTTTTATTTCCAACACTAGAAACATATTGCAGCAGGTTGTTTTATCAAACATTAGTTTTTGGTAAATTATTGACAAAAAATATTATGCTTTCATCAGCAGGATTAAGTCCGTCTTTAACGTTTGAACAAGCTGATTGCTGGTAATTTTATTTCAACGATAGAAAGAATGATGTAATATTTTTGGTTGATATTTTGTCTATGATTGCTATTCCTCATTTGCAACATATTTTTGAGGGTTTTTTTTTTTTGAGCTGTAGTAAAATTTATGTGATGTATTCTTGTAAAAAGTCGCTCTTAAAGTAACATCATAAAATAGTGTAAATTTTAACCAAATTGAACTAAAATTCATGGAGATAAATATTTTAAATGACAGTAATTCAGAGCATATACAATTTGAGTCAATTATAGTATGTCTCTTCTGAGGAACCAATAATTTTTAGCGTATCAGTTGACCAACTGTACTTACTACCAGTAAATCTCAGTTTAAACTAATTGGGTGGTTGCTCAGCGTTTGATAATTCAACAGCAGAGAAACTATTCAACTAATTTTATTTCTCCATTTTTGTAGCTCCGTTCACCTAGTTCGTCATAAAGCATCAAATGAGCGTTATGCTATGAAGAAGATGAGAAAGCATCATCTCATGCATAAAAATCAAGTAAGTGAAAACATTTTTTATAACCTTTGTCTTATGGTTTAAGGCTACCATTATTCCTATAAGTATCTCTGGTTGGTCAGGAAAAAGTGCATAAACGGCTTTTAAACTAAATGAAGATGTTCTCTCAAAGACAGGAAATTTTATAGAAAATTATACTTCTCATATCACACTGTGCGATTGTTAATTCTTGACCATGTGGCAGATATTTCAAAAACGTTTGATAAATGCTTTTTTAAATTTTATTTACCATAATGGTCGTAGATCACCGAAAGTCAAAACTATATAAAACAAGGTCACACTCATCCGTATACCGTCAGCCTCATGGGAGAGCATCTATGTGAAAACCAAAGATGGATCACCACTTCAGAGCTCAGAGATTTATTCGACTCTGGGGATATAAAAGAAGTCGTCTATAGCATTGACACCAAAATCAGCATCAAATTTCCACTCAGAGACTTGTTTGTCCGGTTCGTTGGAAGATGACCACGGTGACAATTCTAGCATTATTATCCATGACCAAAATGAAGCTTCTTACCTCCACAATTTTCTCAGAGGAACAGATCAGCTATTGAACTTCGTGAAAGCTAATGACATCTACTATGTCAAGTTAAGGATGGCAAAACATATTCTAAAATTTGGCGCAACATCGGGTTTGGCTTATGCGATCGCCATGGATCAGTTGCAGGTCAGTGACCAACATCCTTTGGGTCTTCTTCGTTGGTAGCAATGTAGATCATTGTGCTTATAGTCAACAACGTCTCATGTAGGCGGGCTTTCTCTGCTACCAATTGGACCTTGACTATTTTGATCGCTTTTGATCGCGGCAGGGAGACCATTCATTCGCGTTTCTTTTGATGTTGTTCATACCTTTCACTAAATTGGGTAGAAGTTCTACCCATTCACGGTTGTCATGACCACTGTCAAGTTCTTGTTGTGCCTGCACCCTGAACAGTCGCTCAGCCAGACGACAACTAAAAGACTCGACGTAAACCTGCAGTCTGTGATGGCCTGGTTGTGTTCGACGGACTCGAACCTCGTGCTTAGACATAAACTTACTCACTACTCCTTTGATTCATGCTCGTCGTCTACCATCATTGTACTTGGCCATACAAGCAGTTTGTTCTTGTGTATGCTAGTAACTGCCATGGCAGTGTTGTCTGCTGACATCGAGAACAATGGTATGGCTGCTTTTTAACACGAGGCCACATCTACCAGTGTGAAAGCATACTCGTATGTCTTTCGACTGAGTTTATCATGCAGGAGAAAGAGAAGATTGGCTTGGTGGAGTTGGTTGGGTTGATTCTCTGTAAAATGGGCAAACTTCATGGGAATCATTAGCAGCTCCAGCCACCTCTTCGGTGGCAATCAACGTAAACCCTGGCTTTGCTGGAGTTTAAGACAACCGCATGGCCATATCATTCAGCAGCAGCCATTTTTGTTGTATCTCCCCCAGGAAATAGCGGAAAATTACAGTTATTGTTGGTTCGGCATTAGCATACTGCCTCTGCTACCAAGAGAGTCTGTCGAGCAACAAAGCCCGTATTGTCTTCATCTTTAGTCTGAAAATGTGATGGGGTGTCTGAATACCATCCTTCGAGCTGACCAGCACCATTCTTACCCCAGTTCTTGTTTTTCAACAATAGCGTGAGTAGCATCGCATGGTAAGGATATCGCTGCTTGACCAAGTTGGACATGGCTTGGCCAGATCTATCAGTTAGAGTAACTTTTCTAAACATACCGTGCACAAACATATTGGTCTGCGCTAATTTATTACCAGCTTCGATACTCCTTGAGATTACACCTGAAGTCACACCTGTGGCTTTAGGCAACTTTCAGTGTTATATATGACGTAAAAAAATGCATACGTATAACAGGGATATTTGCTGCTTATTCACAGAATCGGGGACGCAGATTTTCCTTGGTGGCTGTCATTTGAGCCACATCATTCATTCTCTCTTTTATTGGCCCCTTTGTGGTAAGAGCCGCTGAGACTGCTTATGGACCCATTTGCAGAGCAGCCTTGGTAACCCTTTCCATTAAAAGGACTGCTATACGCTTGGTTCCACCCCAAAGATTTCCAAAGGAGCCTGTGCTTCCTTGTATGTCATGAGGTAATGCTCCACCTACTTGGTAATAGCGATGAAGAGAGTGGCTTTTTGTATCAGTAGTAAGCTTTAGTGAGACTCGTTTCGTTTTACGAATGCCTATTCGAATACTTAGGTCATATTGGTTTAAGTCTATGCTATCACCGTTTATGTCTCTAACATCTACTTCGATTGATTGGAGTGAGTGTGTGCTCAATTGCATAGCTTCATAGTCGAGGCCACTCCAATCGATAATGTTACCAGGACTGGCATCGCCCAGTGGAATGGTTTGAGCTAGCACATCAACTTCTTCATCGGACAATAGAGGTTCAAAACTTGGCTGACTATCTTGAATTGGGTAACCATTGATTTCAATTTCACCGCGCTCGTTAGACCTAACATCGCTACCTTGAAACTTAAGATGTATATCAGCAAGCCTCTCCGTTTCATGTGTGGAAGGTGTTGGACCTAAAACTTGCCTCGTTATTTTGTAACCTTTAGATCTGTTGGCTAATGCTTATTCTGCCTGCAATGTCAGCATCTTGCTTTTAAATTTGAGCATCTGAAGTGGGCTAATGGAATCGTCTCCACCTATTGCAGCCAGTTGCTCTTCTAAGGGTGCCTTACCCTGAATCACTTTTTTCACCCTTTTTCTTTTCACGTGGACAAGTTAATAGCAAAGTATTGCTTTGTCCTGCTTTTTCTTGAGATTGTCTGTGTTTGGTCGAGTTGGATGTGCTTGTTTGTGTGATTTGTCAAACTTTTTAATTGCTGCTTCCATTAAATCATGTGTCTTTTTCAATGTATCTTATATACCTTTTATCTTAATGTATACATAATTTTACATACAAATGTTCAAATGGAATTCATGGTATTAGATACTTGCCTACCAACAAATCCAGCGAGTATTTTCATAGTTGGATCAACATGGTCCAGTAAAACAACATTTATCCAGGACCTACTACACAACCCACAGTCACAGTATGAAGCGCTATTCGTTTGTGCTTACTGGCCGGATTAACCAGATTATTGCAAAATCATAACCGCTTTCAAAGCCCGAGATCTTCCGATGAACTTACACTGCTATTCCCAAAGAGCCAATCGAGTTCGACTCAAAAATGAAGAACATTCTTATTATGGATGACCTGAGAGAAGAGGCAGTTTGGTCGAAGTATTTTGGCCACCTGATAAGGGATGGAAGTCACCACGACAACACTACACTCATCCTGGTATCTCATTGGTGCTGTGGAAGTGGAGATGGCACGGCTCCAACTTTTACAAATGGTCTACATGTGTCTGTTTCGGTTTCCAGCTGACAAAAGACCAGTCCACAGCTTAGATTGTCAATTTACCCCTGGTGCCATAGATTGCTTTATGGAGGTCTATTAAGATGCAACCACTGAACAATATAGATCCTTCATAGTTGATCTGTCTTACACACATATCGATCGATCCATGTTTGCAATTTAGATGCAGAGAATGGAGCTCATATACCCAAACGCAGCCAAGCTATAAGAAATGGTGAACATATTTGGACATGATATTAAGCCCGATTGCAGTATAAACAAACACGGTCCAACAGGGCCATTTGGGCCTAAGGGAGACCTGGAACCTTTTGCTCCTAAAGTAAAACTCGGTGAGCAAGCATCTGGAGAAAAAAACTTAAATCTTGTACCCAATGTAGGTTTTCACAAAATAAGGATGGCTTATATCTCTCGATTGACGCTTTTATGGAGCGGCTCAGCAAGTGACTATGAGAGTGCTATATTAACTGACTCTCCAGAGAAATACCGTGTCCTGTACATCACCGCAACTTATGATGGTTTGAATAGGTTTGCTATGATCATCCCTGCTACACTCCCAAAGGAGGGTCATTGGAAGATAAATATTGAAGGCAAGATGGCTCTGAATTTTGAGACTGGAGATCCCAAAAAACTACTTTGGTATGTCAAGACTAGTGAGATGATCAAAGGACAGGAGTGGAAGTTGTGTAGTATTTATGGGGCCGAATGACCATATTAAAGAAATGGTCGATATAAAATCGACATGGAGAAAGTAGATAGATACCCTCAGCTATATCATACACTAAACGAAACCCATACTATGCCCAAGTAGTGTGATGCAAATCAAGCCAGATGACTCCTTCTAGATTCCAGTCATTTTGTTTTTTAACGATTGTGATGCCACATCAATTTTTTTTTAAATATGTAGTTGTAAGTTGAAATAAATAAAAAACACAGTTTGAGATTTTAAAGACTATACAGCCTGTGCAGTTCAATATAATATTGTAATAATATTTGTATTTATATCTATAATTACTAGATGCATTCTTACAGAGTGAAAAATTGATTGAGTTCGATTTTCCATTTTCGATATTAAAGCTTGTGGTGTTTAGAAAAAGTCTTTGGTATCAAATTTTTGTTTTTTTTTAATTTGTGGTTGTAATTTAAAATAAATAAAAATGAAATTTTTGATAGTGGGGAGATTCGAACTCATACCACCCAAGTGACTGGTGTTGTAAACAGATGCATTAGCATGCTAAGCCACATCTACATAATGTTATTATTTAAAACTTAATAATTAAAAAAAAATAATGCTGACAGCCATTCACTAGTACACTTGGAGTTGATCTTTCAGTAACTACACAAGATCTGCATTTTTTATTTTGTTTCAAATAAGGAATAACGAAAATTTTTTTTACTGAAGAACTTTTTGAGGAAATAGTTATTCAAACTAACCTGTATGCAGGACAGTAGGTGGCTCCTCATCTAATAAAGCATTGATCAAGAATGTGAAGCTAGACATTCATTACAAGGAATTTGTTATTTAAACCATTTCACATTATCTTCCTTGAATTTAAATTTTTGACTTGAATTTTTATCTGACGTGAGGTAAAGATAGCAAAATATGATTTTTGTCTTATAAATTGATCTTACTTATGCGACATAACATCTGTTGTCCAGCTTTGCACTTTTACAATTTCAGATTACCTTGTAGATTTTTTTTTAATATAAACTTTGAAAAAGAGGACATGTTTGCTGTAATGCTAAATGTTTTTGCAAAAAAAAAAAAAAAAAAAAAAATGAAAGATAGAAAAAAACAGAAAACGGATAGAAAAAATTTTCTGAAAATATTTGAGAACAAAGTTATCATCATCATACATTTTAATTATCATCTTTGTGAAGCGCAAACAATAGTGGACAATTCAGAATTTTGGCTAATCTTTTTAGCATATTTTTATCACCAATAAGAGTGAATTTATAAAGCAAAGAACAGGTTGTAACAGTATATTTTGTGCTTCACAATTATTTAAGAAATAAATCAAACAAAATTTAGCTGACTTTGGTTCATAAATGTGAACATTTCCTGCACCAATTAGTTTTGTTATGACTATATTTTGCTACTAAGGTGCTTTGTGATTCTCCTAAATGAAGTAGAAATAATTGCTCTTTCAATTTGTTAAGTTGTAATGCAGGTTTCTAAATATTTGTAAGATGACAATAAACTGTTATGAATTTCCAACAAAAGGTGTTTTTTTTTTTTTTCTTTTTTTTTTTTTTCGCAGGGAAAAGGGTCCTATGAATTCATGTCTGTCCGTCCATCCTTACATTTTTGTGTTTTTGTGGAATAGTCAAAAACTAGACCTTTTTGGATATAAAAAAAATCAGCTGCAACAGTTTTTCTAATTTTTTGAACATTATGAAAATTGCATATCTTGAAAAATTCTTGTTCGCAAATTATGGCCTAAAATGATCTTGACCAATCAGAACACTTGATTTTTCAATAATTGATATCTCAAGAATCTTTTTAAATGAGTTTTAGATTGATAATGTAATACCATAAAAGTAACATAGTAATGTTGTTACTGATGATCGCCCACAGGAATTTCTGAATTAGTCAAATTTTTTTACCAAAAACAATTTTTTATAATTTTTCTGGAAAACAAATCAGCAATTTTTATTTGATTTTTTTCATGAAATTTGAGGTCCGTAGATCTCTGTACTAGAAAAGAGTCCAGTCAATTTTCCAAGAAATAACATTTATGTATATTTCTCAACAATTGGTCTATAATTTTTATCAAATTAGACACATTAAGATTATCTTTACAGTTAAATTACCACCTATTAAATTTTTTTTTCATGGGCTTTGGCCGAAAACAGGCTTATTTGAGCCAAATTCAGTTTTAATTTAATTTTTTCGTGTGAAACGGCTTTGACAAATAAAAGAGTACAATTTTTTTTTGTATTAAACCTTAACCAGAGTGCTTTTTGGCCTAATACAACATGATATTGCTCAAAATTTTTACAGCAATGAATTGTAAGCATAAATTGTTGAGCAGAGCAAATTTAAAGAATTTTACGTAATTTGTTGTTATAGAATACTGTTGTTATTGGATACTATTTAACTGTAAATTATCTTCCTATTTAGGTTCAACAGATATTCACTGAGAGAGATATTATGACATTTGCACAAAATCCTTTTGTTGTTACTTTAGTATGTACATTTGAAACTAAGGTTAGTATTTGAAATAATTTTTGTTTGCGTATTTAAATCAGGGATTTTATAACCTCAAGCTGACTGTATTAATTTTATAGTCATCTACAAATCTTTATTTTCAATTCAAGAAATGCAATTACCGACATCAACTTTTTCCGTGCAAAAATACTTTTCTTCTACTAAATTTCTAGTGGAAATTAATGATCATAATAAGCCGTCAATCTTTTCAAATTTCCCAAAAACAGATTTTTTTCAAGAAATTTGCATTTTAAAACTTGTTTAACTAATTTAAGCATTTTTAGAAATGGTCTTAGAGCTAACGGTTTTTTAATGTAAACATTGAGATTTATTTTTAACATTTTTTACCCCCAGCAAAGCTCTTGTATGTTAGCTCATGAAGTTAGTTAGTTTTTTCTATATTTTTTTTTCACAGGTATTGAATTATAGTTGTCAGAAATTTAAGGTTTATTAAAATTTTCCCACTTTTTGAACCCCTGGTTTGCCGGATGGGGTCCTATAAATTAACTTCTGTCTTTCTGTCCCTAACACATTTTTCTCAGTAACTGTTCATTATTTTTATGATAGTGAAACTTAATTGATATATTGTGAAAGAGCTGGATTTTTCTGTTCTTGTTTCAGAGTAATAGGTCCAATTAGTTTAAATTATATTGTTAGTTATCTATTTATGTGGATTTTATCCACATAAATAAATAACTAACAATATGTCTTGGTACTTCTAGTATGAAAAGGATTTAAAATAAAATCTGTTTTTTTCTATCTGCCAAAATTATTTTGACATTTACAAATTATGCAAAAAGCAGCATCTTTTCAAGCAACTTATCTGTAGGAAATAATCAAAATCCCCATCTTTATAAAATGAGGCAAACAAAGTATTTTTCTTCAAAATAAGTGTGAGTCATAGAATACATGTAAAATTGTAATTGTTATCATTTAATAAAAATTAGCTTTTTTTTTATTTAAAACACTAACTTTTATAAGAATAATTAATGAATTACTTCTCATTAAGGAAACAGCAATAATTAATATGGTGGTTTGAAACAATTTTTAAATAGACAAATGCTCGCTAAACATACACCATAACAAAACACTTAGCATTAGTACAAATAGCAGGTGGGTCCAACAGCCGCTTAGCACTTGTTCTTTATAGGAATTCTGTAAATTTTTATATTTATAGAAATTTTGTCATATTGAGTCATATTTCGAGTCATATTGAGTCATTTATCAATAAATTATTTATTGTATAGATTTTAAAGTTTTAAACATATGCCGTACAAGTCAAATATCTACAAAAAAAATTTTAAATTTAGAAGCAGCAGTTTTTGGCTTTTTAACAACTTTATCTTTATTGGTTAGATAAATGCCAAATATTTTCTAATAATTTATTTGTTGTTTTGAGTATTTTATAGCCTTTTTCGAACCCACACAGTCATATGAGTCAAAAGTAATCTTCTTTTTTCTGTTTTTTTTTTACGTTTTTCTTTGATCCATTGGTATTTTTTTATAATTTTTTTCAAATGATGTAACAATCTTGTAGTAAACAAGGAAAATATAATAATAATGATAATGGTTGTCTATGTTTTCGTTTATAAGTAGCGTAGGCCCAAACTCACACTGCTTGCTGTAATGTTTTGTTTTTAAATGTTTGAATATGTAAAAGTTTTATGGCAATTTAACTGTTATTAGATATTTATCACCTAAGCTACGAAGGTTAGGTAGTTTTTTTTCCTTTTGTTGAAATAATTTCGTTTGCTGAATTGTAAAGGATTTTTTTTTCTGTAACTTAGTTTGAATAACACCATGTTTACAACAAAATATGGAAAGTTGTTAAAATTATGGCGAAATAACCCTTATAACCTTACATGTAATTGAACTTTCTGTATATAGCGAAATGTGAACTTCTGCAAAAAAATGATGTATCGTTTTTGCACACACGTCAAAAGTCTTATTAATCCATCCATTCTCATCTGATCATTTATCTGAAAAACCGCTCATTAATTTTTAAAATATTACATTTAAATCATTAGGCCATAATGTAAGAACACTAACAGTTTTAAATTTTTGAAAAAATTTTTGTTTTTTGGTACTGAAGCCAAATATGGGCATTTTAGACCTAAAATCAAAGTCAATTTCAAATTTTTAATAAAAAATTTCATTAAATTTTTCTTAAATTTTCCGTGAAGTTAGAATTTACATAGAGAACGTCTTTTGACCACCTTTCAAAAACTCTTGTTTTTTGGTACTGACCATAGATATGTTCATTTTTGGACTAAAACGGATGTTCAAAATTTTATCTAAAAGCTTTTGTTATATTTTAAAAGTTTACTTGAAGTTAGAGCGTGTTGATCTACTCAGTTATTCCTAATCAAATAGATGAGTTAGCTCATCGAACAAAATAATAGTTTGTTTCGTATTGATCTTATTCTGACAGATTAACCTATAATCTTTTAAATGAAGTGGTTTTTTCAAGCATTATGTGATTTGGAATATTATTTGAAGTTTACTTTACAAAAGAAAAGAAAGACTGAGCTATTTACCAAGACCTTATTCAATAGGAAACTTCATTATTCCCTATTAAATTTTTGTGGATTAATAGCCAGGTCAAGGCAACTCTGAGGTAGAAAAGTATTAGGTGCTAGTATTATATTATCTTGTAAAGTGTTTATCAATATAAATGAAAACGCATAAAATTTTATTAAGGTTGAGTTAATATCGATTTTAGGGGGTGGGGGAGAAAAAGAGGATTTTGAAGATGTTTCTATTTCTAGAGAGATGCACCAATAGGTTTTTTAGCAGGGTAGGGAGGGGAGGGCTGATTTGATACCCCCTCTGAAAGTTTCAAATCATTTTAATAGTTAAAACAATCATAAAGTTTTTTGTTGTCTTGTGTTCCAATTAGCCAAAAAAACGGTATTTTCTTCTCTAAAGAACAAATTAAAATGATTCTTCTTGTCGAAAATTTTTGCAATTTTGCAGAGAATGCGGCAATTTGAAAATTTATACTTTTAAAGTTTGAAAGTTTTTGATTTTATTTATTTATGTGTATTTATTTTAAAAAAATATTCTACAGGATAAAAACATTTCAACTATACAGCTGTTATCAATATGTGTCCTGCTTATAATGTATTATATGAATGATAAAAGCTACTTTAAAATATAAAACGTTAGTAGATTAAAAACAAATGATGACTGTAAATGTCACAGTTTAATGTCATAACAAGGGTATTACAAATATCCAAATAAGTCCTGCCAATGCCATGCTAGGTAACCCGGACATATCCTATAAGTTTTGTGGATGTAAGAGTTTATCTCTCGATATTTGTGAATAATAAATAAATTTTAAGTTAAAATGCTTTCTCACGCTGTAGAAAAATTTATTGGAGTGGACCAGTAGTCTGATATTGATATAGGCAAGTTGTTGAATGATTTAGCAGCAGAAAAACGAACATACTTTTTTGTGTACTCAAGATTTACTCTCGGTAGTTGTAAGGTGTGGTTGTTGTTTCGAGTATAGTAAGTGTGAGATAGAAGAGTGAAGTAGTCGTGGAACAATACATTGTTAGATTACGCATGACAATTTGAAACAAGTTGACAAGCATGGTAGTTGAAGATGTCAGTGATTTTCGGAATTTGGGGAGTTGGATATATGTTACGTTGGAGTATGTTGGATGCTCTAGTTGAGATTGATTTTTTTTTTTTTATTTGTTTTATGTTAGGTAGGTATGGAGAAAACTGTAGTATGTAAAGTTTGGAGCAATTAGTCTTTGATAAAGTTTTTTGCTGCTGTGATCAAATTTTTGTCAAAATATAGAATGTAGTCTGCTTACTCCTTTTGAATAATTAGTTGATAATTTTTTTGAAAAAGTTAATATTGACTCTTATTTAACTCCAAGGTATGTGTATTCGGTTACATTTTTAATTGTTTCGCCCCTGTAAGTAACATGCAATAGTCTAGATTTTTTCTTTTTTGGTGGGTACTGAACAAGAGAGTTTCAGTTTTACCTTTCTTCAAGTTCAATTAGATTTTTAAGAAAAAATATAGGCAAGTATAGAAATTCTTTTAAAATTGATTTCTTTTACTAATATCGCCGTTTTTCATGCCATGCTTATTGCAACCCGTGGCTCTTCAAAAAATTGTAATTAGCTATTAATGGAGTTTATTACTAATTTGATTTTGCTTTGCCAAAAATTGATCTGTTCAAACATCATTCTCCAGGAGATGGTGACATGCCCTGGAATGTTCTGATGGTATGGCTGCTATTTTTGTCATTCAGCAAACTCATATTATTACATTTTAGAAATTTTTATGCATGGTAATGGAATATGTTGAAGGGGGTGACTGTGCTTCACTTTTAAAAAATATTGGTACCATGACAATTGACTTAGCAAGGCATTACTTATCTGAGACACTACTTGCTGTTGAGTACATTCACGAGTATGGGATTATACATCGAGATTTAAAACCAGATAAGTAAGTAAAAAATATCATTATTTACAGGTGCAATTATTAGTCCTCAAATTATTATTTTTTAATATTCAAATGAAAATAAATTTTTTTTCTGCATTTTGGTCAAAGTATGGTCTCCTTTTTACGTTTTTAAATCTTCCTCGAAATTCTCTCATCAATCTTCATTTCGCATATCACCCTGACTTTGATAGAGAAATAAAATGTGATTTTTATTGTCAAATTAATTTTCAGGAGTCCTTTAGTCACTATGTGTTTGTTCTTTGTTTGTTTGTTTGTTGTTTTTTTTAATTTGTACTGAAATTCATCAAAAAACTTTAACCTTTGTTATAGCAATATATTAAGGTGATGCCAATCAATTGTTAAACAATACCCACCACATTGGTTAAGCAATATCAACCACAATGGTTAAGTGTAAACGCTATCCAATCAGTAATGGTGATTTTTCAAAAAAATTTAATCGATCAGCAAAAACAAAACAAAAGAATTATTTAATTTTTAGGCTTTAGACCCTGCTATACATTTATTGCCAAAATGCAACAAAAAATTATTCCAACTTTTACTACAATTTAAGCAATGTGTTTCAAATTATTTTTGATACACAATATCATTTTAAGTTGCTCATTCTCATTATATTATCTTCCAGATAGTTCTAATTTGAAGAACTTGTGTACCCTAATTTTCTTGTTAAATTTAAACTCTAGTGCTTTTTTTTTCATATTTTCTCCCAATTTAAAAATATTTTATCTAAGGGTACTACCATACCTAGTGCTAAGTCATTTAATTATATAAATAACATTTTTTTTGCTTTAGGCACCCAATTGTCCTTTTTAATTTTCGGAATTTTTTATGGTATCATATTGCTTTATTATTTAGTAATCTTGGAGTACTCTGTAATATATAGTAATATCTAGTAATATATGAATTAATAGTATGTATTTATAATAATAATTATAGATTTAGGATCAAAAGTTCTCCTTTATAACTTAAAAATTAATTAGTAATAGATATATGTCGAAGTTTGCATTGTGCAATTTTAAATAACGTATTTTTTTTTAAATAAAAAAGAAAGCTGCCTAAAATAGTAATTCAGTGATGTTATAAGCAGTTAACATTTCAGATGATTAAAAGAGTAAATGCATCAATGGCTGCAGTCAATTTTGTCTGTTTTTTTTTTGTTTTTTTTTTTTTTTTTTTTTTTTTTAATGTTTTTTGATCGGGTGAGAGTTATTTGCATTTGAAAACTTTTACTCATGGACTTAAAAAATAATTTCAATATTTGATTTAAAAGTTTTTTGATTTAGTTTACTGATAACAGCTCTTGGGCATATTAAACTGACAGATTTTGGACTTTCAAAGATTGGACTTATGAATGGTAAGACACATTATATTACTTTTCACTTGGCCTTAAAACAGTTTTTTAGGGAACCATAGAGGTATTACTCTAAACGGCCACCTTTCCGAGACTCTCTTTTTCCTGCTTGGCTTCTCTCTTTTTTTAGGAAAAACAATGTTTTTTAGTACTGGTAGAGTAAAAAATTTCGTAAATTTCAAATTTTCATTTATTTTCATTGCTATTATGTTTTATGTACATTATGTACCTTTATGCCTTATAACAAAAAAATTGAAATTATCTTCAATATTAAAATAAAAAAATTTTCTCAAAATTGGCTCATTAACTTTTTTTTTTTAATTTGGGATAAATAAAACCCTATATGGAGTAATATTTTGAGCACCTGCCGAAAGTTCTCATGGAGCCCAGGCTCAATTTAAGACCAAAAATCTTTTTTTTTTTTTTTTTTTTTTTTTTTTTTTTTTTTTTTTTTTTTTTTTTTTTTTTTTTTTTTTTTTTTTTTT
>JAUZNK010059700.1:0-15033 GCA_035046665.1 Euphysa ruthae
TTTTTTTTTAACGACGTTCTTAACATTTATTTTGTAATATTTTTATTGATAGTGAATAAATACTTACTTACTTACTATAAGAGTAATTTTAATCAAAACGTTAGTTTGGTGTTAATTTTATGTAGTTTTATTTACTAATAATTTATTTAAATTTTTTTACATAAAACATCAAAAATTTATTCTTTTTTAGCTAGGCATAAAAATTGCAAATATTAATATTGTAAAGTTCTTCGTATATCAGTCTTATTTTCCTTAATAAATTTTTTCTAATAGTGTACGCTGATGTTTTTCCAAAAGTTATCATTTTGCCACACTTTAAGTAAAGCATTGGCATTGCTACTGAAACCAGTTATCCATGTACCTTCTCCTTGAAGTTTCCCCTTGAAGGGTGGCGCTGTAAAAATATAGCAATTAAGTTCACACCTTTATAAAACATAAAATAATTATCAAGTTTTCTTCATTTCCCCATTTTTTCATGAATATGTTACATTGGGATGATGTTTATTTCATTCCCATTATTTGAATTCATATAAAAACGACTTATATTTCTAATTTTTTTTATGATAAAAATACCTTAGCTAACTCCTTATAAAAAATCCTGAGTTTATTTTTGTTGTTTTCTGTCTAGTTGCCAACTTCATAATACAAGAATATAAAAATGGACAATATGCCGATATTCATTTTCGGCTATTTAAAGCCTTAAGTGTCACTTTTTCTGAAAATTTCCCAAAATTTCAGAGCTTTATTCAAAAAAAATGTGCTTTATCAAATATCCCAAAATGATGCTAATTATTGCTGAATTTAATTGGAATTCTAGTTGATCTGGAATTTAAATTTGTACAGAAAGAGCCTCAAATTAAGGATTGTTTACACTTTACTAAAACAATAATATTACGTCACTTTTGGGCTATCAAAACCCAAAAATCAAATTAATAAATAATACATAATCATAGTTTAAAAGTCATTACTTATTCTAATCTATTTAATTCATGTTTTAGGATGTATTCTGTACCACATATCTTAGTGCTGTTTGAATCACGTGATTTATCTGTCAGAATGATATTGCTCAAGTATTTCCCATTGTACTGTTTTGCACTTGAAAATGATGTTTTAAAACACACCGTTTTACCTGAGGTATGTAACTTATTTTATTACTTGAGTTCTAGGTGTTTGTAGTAGAGGCTTGCAAATTAAAATTTAAGAAAACTAAAGAAACCATTATTTGTCTCATAAGAATGGACTTGTGAAATCGATAAGCAGTGGAATTATCATTGCAAACAGGATTTTAATTGAAATCCTCTACTATCTGACAGATTAGTTATTAACTGTATGATTCGTCTATCAATGGTAGTTTTGATGTTTGAAATCACTATGGTAAATCGGCTTAAGCAGAAAAGATCCCTGTGTGTCGTTTGGTTGATGGTTACAGCTCCTATTGAAGTAATTAATATCAAGAAGTCAATTAGTGAGTAGAATAATTGCTCTTTTAAGTAGCTTTACCCTTATAAGCTGGTATCCATTTCAGCTTCATTTACTAGCCAGTTTACATATCTGTCTGCCTTTTCAACATTTGTAATTTGATCTAATAGATATTTCACTAGCTTTTTAGATATTGAAGCTCCAAAAGCATTTGATCTGGTTTGTTATTGGCAATTCTATGTTGATTTAGGCTGCAAATACCTAAAGTATGGAAGTCCTCAAAGTGCTTAAATTTTTATAGCTGTTGTTTCTTTGAACTGTGTATGTTTTGGTGGGTAGGCGTATGCTCTTTGTTCTGATTAAAAAGTATCCAGGTGTTGTTTATATGGACGCTGGTAATAATATTGAATATCAGTTCTCCAAAAAAAAACTGAAAAATCCTAGTACAACAAGAAATTATTTGCCACTCTTATCAAGTAAATCAAATTACTGGTAATGACTTTGCAACGATGCTACTGACCATTCATTTGAATAAAACATGATTCCTAGTTATTTTTTCATATGGTTCTCACTCTTTGAACCTAAATAACCAGTCTCCAAGGATGTTCCTAGATTTCGGGATAATTTTCTGGTTGTTGATGATTTTCAGAATTTTTTTAATGCTTAAATGCTTTTGTATTTTATGTTGAGTACATCATGCGAAGTAGTTTAAAATAAAAGATTTTTGGCAAAAGTAACTTGTTTTTTCCAGAAACTGTACAAGTATAAAGTAATAATAGTTTCTAAACTACACAAGAATGCACCCATAAAGGTCCAATCTAAAGTATCTTATCTGTAGAATAAAGGTAATAATATTTAAAACAATTTGTTTTTAAGAAGGGATCTTTTCATCATGTCCGCCAATTCGTGAAATTTTTTTTTTTTTTTGAGGCTGTATGCCCCATGCCATTTGCGTGGATTTTCTCTTCCATTGGAATTACTGTTTTAAATTTTTTAACTGCTGTTATTAGTAGATATTTTATTTTACTTTAACAAGTGTGTTACTTATGGGTAAAGAAAACTTATATGCTATTTCTATTAGACATATATTGGGCAATACTCTTATTGATAATATACATTTGACTGGATAGAAAGAAAGGGAAAATATTTCTGGACTCTTAAAATAGCACCACTTTCATCCTTGGGTCTTTCTTCCTAAAATTTGTGGACAGTTAGTTTAAATGACTGTGTATCTAGCAGTGTTTTAAGTGACAGGATGGGGTATGTGATTTATACAGCTTAAAAGGCTAAAATGATATGGTCACAAAGATGATGGAGCAGACAAATTAGGTTAGTAAATGTAGGAATGTTTAAATAAAAAGAGATTCTATAAGAAGATCACCTAGGATGCTCTGGAATGAGGTATTTAGAAGTGACCTTAAATAAAATAGTGTAAATAGTGAACTACTGAAAGATAGAATAGCTCGGAAATCAGTCTTATTAAGACTGTACTTAAAGTACCCATATAACCCGTGTAAGCGTGGAAAAGGAATGTTAAAACCCCAAATATTGAAAGATGATTTTCTATTGCTATTCATAGCTTGCTTTTTATTGTTATAGAATTTAAATGAAATAAGGATTCTCTGAAAAACCAGAGAATATATAAGTACGGGTTCAAAAGTGTATCAATCACTTCATAAATATTTTTTTTTGGTCATGCAACTTCAAGATCATTTGCAAGAATTTGAAGGTTTTTTACAATTTTTTATTATTAATATTTCTTAGTTGCTTGTTGGTTTGAAGGATTCAAATGATGTGCTTGTTTCAGCAACATTTCAAGCATTATCCAAGATAGTTACTATTTTGGGTGGTAGCACAGTGGTGGGAAGTAGTGAACGAAATACATACTTTCACGACAGAAAGCCTGATGTGAGTTGTCTTTTTTAATAACGCTACCATGTCGGACTAAATCTAAAGCTAATTATTACTTTCACTTCTTCATAAATTATTTGTTTTAAAATAAAAGCAGCCTTATAACAGTTTAAAAACATATTTAGATGAACGATAAATTTGCTTTGAAAATTATGAAAGGAGTCATATTTAACAAAAGCATGTTGAATGAAAAGGTTTATGTTTAAACATTGTGAAATTAGATTTGTGTGTTTCAATAATAGTTTGGCGAATCAGAGCTCGTTGAAATTTAGTATTAATGTCTTTGGTCAAGTTTAGTGGAAAGTTAGAATCTGTGCTGCGAAAGTCGATTTGAAACTTACCAAAGCTTATTCTGGAAAATTTTTTCATGAATTTATTTGATGATTTAGAATAGCCATGTTTTTTCACCGCATTTTATATATTTTATTTAGTTTTCTCGAACTTCTACAAAAGGGTTAGGTAAGTTTATTAAATTGTATCTGATGCTGGCATAACAAAATTATTGCGGTTTTACAGTATTTAGAAAATCTAAAAAATTTGTTTCTGTAAAAAGCCCTTTTTGTTTTTTTTTTATTTTCCTCCTCAGTTTAATTTACAGAAATCTCTAAGTTTGTCTCGTATTAAATTGGCAAGGAAATGGTGAATATTGCTATTTATTTTGTCATAAAGTTTTTAACTGTTCTTGACATTACAGTTTTTCAAGATTCCGTGTAAAACGTAAAAGTTATTTTATTTTAGGAAGGTTGTGACATCCATTAAATACTCATATATGCCTATATCTAAGCCATCTTTATGAATTATTGATCAGGACCAATATATTGGTGGTTTTTTATATTCGGTCATTTTCTGGTATCATCAAATTGGAAATTCAAATTGGAATTTTTCTTTTTCAGATGAGATCAATTTTTGAGCCAATTCTTGAAAAGGTCTCTGCATCATGTTTTTAGGTTTAAACCAAAAAACTTCTGATCAGCAGGTATGAAATGGTAAAAATTTAACGTGACGGTATACTACACGTCTTTATCCAAAGTTGTAAGCAATGCTGAAAATATACATTATTGTATAAAGTACGACATGAATCTCTAGTTTCTATAGAATTTAAAGACATTAAACTTTAAATTTTTCTCTCCGAAAATTTTTCACAAATATTGGTTGGTTGTAAATATTTGACATGATTATAAGCGGTTTTTTTTTTAAACTATTATTTATCTCTGATAAAAATGATCAATGCCAATGGTGAAAAAATGAATGAAATAGAAGAAATTAAAATAATGTAATTCTAGAATGTTTGAACATAGAATTATTGGCTGTTTTAATGTGTGACCAAGTTTGACTGAGATTATACTATTCAATATATTTTAAACTTTTAAACTTTTATCACTTTTATATATTTTATTTTTCAAACCGAAACAATGGGTTTTGTGTGAAGGTTTCTTATGGCACTTTTTTTATACAGATTTTTATTCATTTTCTGTTTTAGAAAAAAATCCTCAGTCTATCATGGATGTAATCAGACCTTCTGCAGCCATATCAAATACTTCAAATAACGACAAAAGTAGGGATTTAAGAAGAAAGCGTGAAGAGCATCGAATGAAAAGAGAAAAACATAAAAAAGATAAACTCAGTAATGAAAGAGAAAAGAAAGAAACGACTGTCACTGCATTTGGTAAACTTTTGTTGTATTTTTATATTTTATGACTGAAAAAATTGCATACAAATGCACTTTAAGCAAGTAAAAGAATTTCGTTTTTGTAACTTTGTAAGAATAACTTTTTGAAAATGTTGTTTATCATAAGCTTTAATCCTGTGTTTGAAACCTCTGTGGTAGCTGGGGTAGCTTATAAATTCAATACCTGAAGCATATTTCATTCATTACTTTACTGACCATGCTGGCTTTACTGCTGGCTCTTCTACTTGAAATATTTGATATATAGTGTTTTTAATTGTTAAAAATTCTTTAAATTCTGTTTAATGACAAAAAATTTTAATTTCATTATAAAAGATAAAAAAACTTCTTCCATAAATTCTTTGAATATTTGCATTAGCATGAAGCATTATGTAACTTTAGTTGTTATACTTTTTATTTCTTAATATTATATATGTCAATCTACAGACATGTGTTTTGCTGTTCAACAGCTCATCGGTGTAGCTTAGACATTCTCCTATAGTCACAGATTACTAAACCTATTAGATTTGCCAAGAAAAATTACTTGTGGTGTTACAAGTAAATATACTGTAACTTTTAGGATCTTATGAAGTCATTATAATATGAGCCCAGTGCTTAAACAATGCAAAGATGGGCGTTATGCATTATGCTAACAGACATCAAATTATCAGACCTATACGGTGCTCTGCCAAATCCGAAGTTGAAGGAGCATTTATCACCAAACTTAATTTAAAAGATACTAATGGATTTTATTATAAAAATTTTCATTGGATTTTTGATACCAACGTCGTCAACTATTATAATTTAAACCTAAAGTTGTTAAAAGGCATCACGTTTATGGTTTCGTAAATTACGTTACATTGCCTTCATTGGTTGGTTTCATAAATATAAAAAATATGGTATCCAAAATTTTGTTTTCAATTATTGTTCATCTCCAAATTTAAGTCTCTCCTTTTGGTCCACATGGTTGCATTGAGTTTTGAGACTTTCTCTCACTTTTTTGTCATATTTTTTCTATCTTTGTTGTTTGCACTGTGTTCCATTTGGCATTCTTTCTAATTTAGGGAAATTGTGAATTTATTTTACTAGTTTTTTCTAAATTTCTGATGTTCTTTTTCACAGGAATTAATATTAAATTTAGTTCCACCAATATATTTTTTAGTGCATTCACACTCGATGCGGTAAATACCAGGATTACTATTTTTTGATTTGTTTTTAGACGTTAATAAAATGTTTAGGTTAGGATTTGATTTAGATACAGTTTTATAGCCTGCCTTTTTGAATATTTTACATAGTCTGGGTGATAGTTTCCATGGTACTATAATGATCTTTTTTTTGTTATTATTGGAATCATTTATTGGAGTTTGGCTGTTAGGTGGCGTGATTCTTTTTTGTTTTAAATAGTGTTAATTTTGGTTTTATGTATTTTTTTGCTGCAAATGTAAATGCTTTGTGAAAAAACCTTGAAATTAGATTACATTGTAAATTGGTTTTACTTGAATATTAGTTAGAACAGGTTGTCTGTTTATTTTAAATTCCTATTTCCCTGCTTTATTACTTATATTTCTTTAATATGAACAAAAAATACGAAGATAGCACAGTATTATCTATGAAATTAAAATCGCTAATCAAACTGACATATATATAGGAAATTTTCAAAAAATGCGGTCCTTATAAACCTACTACTAGAAAATGCGGTCCTTATAAACCTACTACTAGAAAATGCGGTCCTTATAAACCTACTACTATAAAATGTGGTCCTTATAAACCTACTTCTACAAAATGCGGTCCTTATAAACTTACTACTAGAAAATGCGATCCTTATAAACCTACTACTTGAAAATTCCCCTTTATGGTTGATTGACAAAATAACCATAATTTCCTACAGTACGGGAATAACAGCTTTTCATAGATTTATTTTCTAACGTTTTAAGATTTATTTTTAATTATTTCGCTGTAGAGTGGTTGAGATTCCATGAAACCTAGAGTATTGCTCTATAACGATGTCGAGAACTTACCTTTGTGAAGAAGTATATCTCTAGGAGAATATCAAAATCAACTAACCATCTATATGAACCCCGCTATAAAAATAATGCTTTTATTATATATTTAGTTAGGAAAAATAAGCGAATGTTTTTTGATATGCTTGTATTTAGGATACTACCGCAAAATTAAAAATATGCAAAATTTGGCTGTTAAAATTTTTAAAATCAATTTACTAAAAAAGGAAATACCACTTTTATATCCCAGCGTAAAATTTCAATCCTTTTTGCATTAATATTAATGACAATCCCGCTGAAAAAAGTTTCATGGTTTTATTTTTCATTTGCTAGATTTACAGGAGGTTCCTCTCGACATACATAAACAAAGTGATGATGAAAAATCTGAACCTGATTGGGAAGGATTTGTAGCATGTTCAAGTGATACTGAGGTAAAGGGAATTTTTCCTAACTTTGTTGTTGGGGGTCAAATCACCCATTGCAAATTCTTAAGTCTGTCAGTTTCATTTCACAAATTTGGTATCTCAAAATATACATAAAATTATTCCCAAATGATTAATTCGTAATTTACTTTGCATATGGTTGTTATATTTTTTGGCCTTCAAAATAGCTTGTCTAAATTTACGTATATAATCAATCAATCAATGAAGTTTTATTTATTAAAACTCGCAAGTATTAAATATGAAGTTAAGTATCATTGGTCATTATTTTAGTTTGATTGATTTTTTATTAAAAGAACTTTCCAGATCCCTCATTAAAAACACTGAAGTATTGTATTATAAATAATATAATATTGATATTATGTATCCTGCTACTGAAACAAATACATCACATTCGTTTTTACTGCCACTACATAGTGGCACTAAGTTTTTTCACGTTTACGACATATCTGAACATTTTATGTTGCATAAAATGTTCATTAGCTGTTTTTATTCAGGCAAGAAATTTTCCTAATTTCATTGATTAACAAACACAAGGTGCAATATTTCAGCTTCAAAGGAGCATAGAATTTGATTTTTAACCCATCCTACTATATATATGTTAAGAAATGGCAGGAGCATGGTCCGAAAGTTCAGCTTGTGATTCTTTGGGCCCATTTTGCTTAGGTTTTTTTGTTCTTGAAAACATGGAATGTCATATTCTTTTCATTTTGCATTTATGATGAATTATTTTTAGTTGAAAGATGGTTTATCACAAGTTGAAGATTGGGGATGGCAAAATGATGAAGATACTACCTTTGAAGTTTCTGAAAACGAACGAAACAGAGAACAAAATACTCAGATTTTGCATGATAGCACTTCTGGTAGTGCTTCACACGAACTCTATCCACCATCCGAAAATAAGAGTGATGTATTAAGATTGCTTACTCCTATAAATACTACTCAAAATCTTAGCTATACAAGTTCAAATTCGACATTAGAAAATGAAATCGTTTCGAAAAAATCTGCTGGGCTAAATTTATTAAATGTTAAGAAAATCAAAGTAAAGAATGAAAATTTAAATTCTTCTTCCTCGGAATCAGATTTAAAAAATAGTAAAACAGTTAAATCGAAAAATGATGAAAATTTTAAAGGTCCACGAAAAAACTCTCTTAAAGGCGAATTTGATATTAATATCAGTAATACACTTATTGCTGAACCTGATTACTTTGCAGATATGCTACCTACCTTAAATCCTTCCACCGTTGTTGTGGCACCAATATCTAAATTTAGTTCAAAATTTGATGCTATAGCCACCATTGACCAAGAGGAGGTAGGTTGTTTAGTAGATTACATTTTATAAATGCCATAAATGCTGGTTACATGTCTAAAACCCTTAGCAAAACCCACGGACTCACCATGGGCTCCTTCTTTTCATCTGCTTGGTGGACGTTGTGCCAAACCACAATGCTATAATAGAAAAGTATGTGGTTCGAGCCCACAAGTCGATTACGTGGTAAAGCAACGATTTATTACAGTAGGTAGTGATTGCCTGTCCTCTGCCCAATATTTGATAAATGTAAAAAAAAAACAAAAACTGTATTTAATCTGTGATTGACCCCTTTAGTGCACATTATTTTATGCACATCTGTCTATTCTGTCTTTTTCAATTTCAACTGTAACTATTCCACCCCTTAACATTTCATGAGCATGTTCCAGCAATTTACTTTCATTAACGTGCTACCAACAACAAAAAATTTTCCTTGTTACAGGGTCGTTTCAAGTAGGTTTTTTCCTGTTGATTAAAGATACAAACCAACCTCAAAATCTCAATATTTTTTATTCCACCTAGGTTATTTGGCTGAATTTTTTAATTCTGGTCCGGGGCATTTTTTGGATTTCATGACAAAAATCTAATTTAAGTGAGACACAACTGTGAAATGATTGTGGTCCATTTATAGTTTTTCCAGTAAATTTTTAGTAGATTAAAATCTATTTCAACTCGGCGTTGATTGCGGAAAATTCTCGAAACAATGAAAATAGTTATGGTTTTTTTATACTCAAGATAAAAAATAATAAGCTTTTTCATATTTTCCAAATCACCGTTTTATAGAGTGTCAACTATCCTCTGCGTTAAAACTTTTTCTTTGGTATAATCACCAAAATTGACAGAAATTTTGTTTTAAAGGTAGATAAAACCACTTCTGAATAACCGGAAAAACTGTCATTTTCCCATATTATTATTATTGATGATAAAATTTCTTATTTTACTATTTTTGATAAGTACGCTATTTAAAAGTTTTATCCAGACCTCTAAACAGAAGAAACTTGGTTTGAAAGTTGCTTTTTTTTTTATTAATTTTCACAGATATTTATTTTATTTTTCCAACGCCTTCCGATTGTGTTAAAAAACGGACTTCATTGCACAGGGTTGTCATGTCTGCCGAAAATGTCTAGAATTAGGGGTGATGCCTGGGAAAGTCTAGAAATAATCTGGAGTTGGCTCAAATTTTCTAACCTGATGAAGAAATTACAGAGATTTTCCAGACAGGACCTTATGAGTATATATTCATTTATTAAATGGTTGGGTTTTTTTTGTTTTATAGAATTAATCATTATATTAACCACTATTAGCAACAACAATGGCTCCGAACAGAAAAAATCAGAACTGTTTTAGCAATGAATGGCTCAGTAGTATGGAACTTGATATTAATTTATAGCTTATTGTTACAACTAACAACATTCAAGTGTAAAATATGTAAAATTTACAAAGATCTTGCAATAGGACAGAGTGGCATCAGTTGCATCAAGAAGCATCAGAGGGCAAGATGCACAAAAAATACATGGTGTTTCATGAGAAGACATTAATCTTTCTGCCACCAACTACTAAACCAAGAACCCAATGATGATGTGTTGTTCTCTTCTTAATCAAACACACAATAAGGCTCACACAAACGTTCAACACGATCAATAAAATCTATATTTAGTGAAGGTTGTAAGATTTGTTATATCACTGTCTAAAGATATACTCTCTATGCTAACAACTAGACCCTTTCACTCCACATTGGGTATAAGAAATCAACTTTTTAAAAATTTTTTTCCTGATTTGCAAACTTTACAAATGATTATATAATACTTTGAATGCAAATGTGAGACATTTTCCTTTTTGTGGTGTTTTCTAACTACTGTCACCATATTTTTATTAGCCTTAAAGTGACCGCAAGGTGATATATTTAATGTGTATGTTTTTAACTTTCTGTACATTAATGTCCAGTAATTATGACAGAGGGGCACTGGACGCTTTATAGTTTTTAGTGAGAGGACCTATTGCTCTCGTAGTGCTTATCAAGGACTAGTGTGGTTTTACCTCCAAAGTGAAAGGGCTTAAGGCTCTAATGGCTTCTTCTTTGCTTGCACAAATGAACAGCAAAATAATAACATATTCCTATGAACCATAAATTATTAATCTCCCCATAATTTTTATTACGGAGATTTATAATTGGTAATTATAAATCTACACTCTCCCCCATTGTTCGCAGCTCCATGACTCTAGTTGTTTTCATTTAGAGGTGTGTCAGGCCAGGCTATACCAAATGATGAAGACAAATAATTGATTTCTATGGTTGAAATTACAACTATGCCACAAAAATTTTGTCAATGTATAGTGTGGTGCACATCATCAGCAGCTACATCTTGGTAGAATACCACCAGTTCCGTGTAGCCTATGTGGCGTAGGAATTAAGTCCGCAACTACTTTGTAGGCCATGCAGTGCTTAATACGTTTTTCAAAAATGTGTAGATATAGAGCTGCGTGCATGTAGAGACTTTGCCATTGTGCTGTGTGAATTGGTCCAAATTTCTATTTGGAGACTTGTCTCACTAGGTTATATTGGGGGTATATATACCTCACCATAGTTGAGGAGCAATTCATGGAAGAATACATTGATCAATTAATTGCTGAGCCTGAACCATGCACAAATGAATACATCGGGTAACTACTTGCTAAGACTGGTCCCTTCATAGATGAATACATCAAACAACTAATTGCTAAGATTTTCAAGGACGAATATATCGAGCAAGCTGAATCTGAGGCCCTCAAGGGTTTTGTAAAAACACCCCTGTAGAGTCTATTCCGAAAGCTGTTAATGAAAGGTAGTCAAAGTCTCTCTTGTCTTTTGCGTTTAAGTCATGTGTAAAGGCTGAAAAACTGGCTCTCACAGACACTGTTAAACAGAGCCTCAAAAGCTGTCGAAAACTCTTTTATGCGTTTGTTTAAGTCACTTTTGAGGGATGAAAATTGCCTCTCACTGACACCACCAACATAGCCTCAAAGCTATTAAGGAAAGGCTGTCGAAGCCTCTCTGGCCTCCTGTGTTTAACCTGCATGTGAAGGATGAAAAACCGGCTCTCACAGACACAGTTAAGCACACCCTGGAGGCTGATAAAGAAAGGCTGTTGAAGCCTTTCAGGCCTTCTGCATTTAAGCAGTGACAGGTGAAGGAGGAAACCCCCCACCCCCTGCAACTGATCAGGGGAAGAGTGACCTCAAAGAAAATCAAACTTGATCCGGACATATACTATGTTCTAGTTGTCGACAAGGAAGATAAAGGAAGGTGTCGACAGTCGTCGACTCAACATGCGACTGGTAGCAAGATAGCCGGATATCACGAACGAAGGCGAGGTGTATTGGATCTCGTTTAAAAAAGAAAATCTTAGAGCAGCCATAGACATGGCTTTGGAAGTGATAAAATTTTTGGATCCAGACGAACACTAAATGTTATTCACTGTTGTAGGCAAGTCAGCTAAAGAACCCCTAGCACCGGTGACCGAGGAAGAAGGTGTCTTTGACCACCGCATTAAGGGGGAAACTGTGGGGATCAGGTCAGTGCTGGCGCTCTTCATGGTGTTTATCAACAAATTTGGGGAAAGGGCTGGAAATATCTGGTTTATATTCATTATGAACTTTGGCCGCTTCCCCAACAGCAGAGAAAACCAGTGCTGATGTTAGAACCAGAAAAGGACAACAATTTCACGAATTGTTTCGTTTGCTACGTTTCAATCACTTCCAGGACAATATAACCCGAGCTGGAACTAGATTGACGCCCAAGTGCCAGCGAATACTAGAATGCTTTGACAAAAAGTTTGTGAGGACTTGTTTGCCCTTGAAACTGCCCTCGAGGTTAAGTTGATTGCTGTCGATGTTCTGGGTAAGATGGGATAGCGGAAAATACAAGACTAACAAAGGTTTTTTTGCTTTGTCATAATAGCCATGCCTGGAAAGAGATTCCAACCGTCCCACCGAAAATTGAGCATGTCCATTTACTGGACGACGTTGTCGAACAGGCCTTGCTCAACATTTATTCCTCATACGGCAATAAAGGAATTCGGACTACTGCAGCGCAAAAAACCATTGAGCAGAGAACGAGGGCAATAATGATTGCATTCGCAGTTAAGGCCATTCCCTCAGTCACAAGCTTCTGGCTGTGTGACCAAGTTCTTATGGGGAGCGATGGTTCACTATTTAGATCACTATTTGTATCCAGAGTGATTGAGGAAGCATTCAAAGAGGAAGCTATAGCAACATACGATGATGTGAAAGAAAGGTTACCCAGGATCCAAAATTCGGAGCAAGATCGTGTAAGGCTTATGTGTCCACCATTGCAAACCGTTGCAAATTGTCGATGGGCGTCCTTTGGGTCTTTGTTGGTAGAAATGTAGACCATTGTGCCAATAGGCAATAGTGCATCATGTAGGCGGGCTTTCTAGGCTATCAATGGGACCTTGACTGTTTCGATCTCTTTCGCCGTAGCAAGACCAGTCATTCGCGTTGATTTATTGTTCATATTTTCCACTAAAGTGGGTAGAAGTACTACCCATTCACGGTTGTTACGGCCACTGTCTAGTTCTTGTTGTAGCTACGCCCTGAACAGTTGTTCAACCAGACGACAATTAAAGAACTCGACAAAAGCTTTTGTTGGCCTGGTTGCGCTTGACAGACTCGAACTCTGTGTTTAGACATAAGGTTATTTACTACCCCTATGAATTCATGCCCGTCATTGACCATCAACGTGCTTGGCCATACAAGCGGTCCGTTCTTTTATTTGCTAACAAAGTCCACGGCAGTCACGTCCGCTGTCTTCAAGTTCAATTTATGGCAGCTTTGTAGCCAAATGACTTCTCTTTCACAAGAATTATCCTGCATTTCCCACTCTTCTAAAGATATTTTTTACAGTAAGCCATTGACAAGATGGTGTTGAATAAGGATTTAATGACAACAATGTGGTATTGAAAGATAATATTAGTGACATATCAGTCATTGCAAGAAGGTTTCTTAAGAATTACATGCAAGTAAACAATTTTGAATCTTGTAATATGCAGATTAGTCGAGATGTATTGAAGTCTGTGAAAGCTTCTAGATAGCGTTATCAAACTTATCTAAAGGACTAGAAGAAGAAATTAAAAAAAAAAAAAAAAATTATTCAAGTCGAGAACGAGCTGCAAACAGTCAATTCTGAGTATTCCACCCTGGGAAATCATTCATATATTTAATGCACAGGTTTTTGAGAAGCTCAAGTCTGCAGCAAAATCGACATCAAATGAATTGCGTTGAAAAATGGTCGTTTTTGAAATGGATGATTTAAAAAGAAAGTGCGATGAAAGTGAGGACCAGTTGGGTGTGCTGAGAAAAAAGATAAAGAAACATTATTAGAAGATCAACTTCAATGTGTAATAACAAATAAGAGTTTGTTATGTTTGTTTATGATGATGATTTCTTTTTTCTGTCTTGCATCGATTTTTTATAGGTTTATATCTGAGAAAATATATTTTCTTGCCTTGTTACTTGTTTTTGAAGAACATTTTATAGATACATTGTCTTGTTCGATTCAAATAATTTCCTTAAATAATTTTTACATAAAACTCTTAGTTTCACGTGGAAAAAAATCACAATTAAAAGCCAAGTGAATTTTGTTTTTAGTCAGCGAAAAGTCAGAAAATTTCAATTTAAGATTTGGGTGGCAACCCTGGTTTTAATCTTTCATTATAAAACTTATTTGAATATTTTTTGAGTTTAGAAAAATATGGTCTTTTTCATTACATGTCTGAAATTAATATCGATTTCACCTTATATAATTTCACAGAGGCTGGATAAACATCAATTTTAATGCCATGTCTGTGGCGACCCTGCTGCAATGGAATAAAAGGTTTAATAGCCATAAGATTACGGCGGTTAACATTGATTGGGGCATTTTTTGAAGCTGTCAGTATTATCACTCGTGTTGAAAAAAATATCTTTACTTTCGTTAAAGTAGGTCAAAATTTATCGTTAAGTGCTGTAAAATTTAAATGAAAAATTATGTTAATTATGTTTCCGTCAATCTTACTCTTATACGATTTCTAGTAATAGTTATTCTTGTTACTTTTCTTTCAGTCGATAGGAAATTGGGACGATGATGGCGATGGGTGGGGAAGTGAATGATGACCAAAGATCCAATTGATATGAAATTGTTTATAAATTTAATGTTTTTTAATAATAAATTCTGTACGAATCTGAATTCTGAGGACTGTTTTAAGTGGATAACATACGCACACCGAAGGTGAATGTTAATATGCATACATC
>JAUZNK010059711.1:2313-15033 GCA_035046665.1 Euphysa ruthae
ATGTCTTTCCTCAAGAACATGTTTCAAATTAAGTATATACACATATCGAGTTGATCTCGCTATACATGTCTTTCCTCTAGAACATGTTTCAAATTAAGTATATACACATATCGAGTTGATCTCGCTATACATGTCTTTCTTCAAGAACATGTTTCAAATTAAGTATATACACATATCGAGTTGATCTCGCTATACATGTCTTTCCTCAAGCAAATGTTTCAAATTAAGTTTAAAAATATTGCAAATATATGAATAGCCAGAAACATAATTAAATAGTGAAACCAAACAAAAAAAAAAAAAAAAAAAAAGATTTAGAAAAAATTTTCCAAAATTCAAATATGATAAAGAAGAATTAATCAATAACTATGCACCAATTTCCGTGTTACCTTTTTTTTCTAAACTGTTGGAAAAATCTTGTTCGATTGATTGTATTTACTTTATTATCAGAAAAGAAAATTTTATACGAAAAGTAATTGGAGTACCAAAAACATCACTCTACAAAGCATGCCATCTACCAAATTCTTGAAGCTTTTGAACATAGTGAACTAGCTGTTGCCGTCTTAAATCTGTCTAAAAATTTTGATAACGTTGGTCACAAAATTTAATATATATATATATATATATATATATATATATAATACTTGGGATCACGACAATTCTCCGTCAGCAATTCTCCGTTGAGAATTCTCTGGTGTAAAATTTGCCGTGAGGCATTTCTACAGCGGGCAACTCGCCGTCAGACAATTTTACGTTAGAATTTCTATTTTTTATATGAAAATCGGTTAGGGCCAATACAAACCTACATAATTGAATATTCGATACAGCGATATTGTAGATAAAAATATATCCTCTATTTATATTATTAAGAGTAAGTTTCACACATTTAATAATGGGAATTATTCAAATTTCTAGAAAGTTTCATATTTTTCTCTTATCACGCATTAGTTATTAGTGTTCTCTTCTATCTGAAGACTCAACCATGATTTTTTCCTGATATTTTGTGGAGATAGAAATTCATATACGCATTCATGTTACCTTTTTTACTGCAAACTAGAAATAAGTCTATAAAATAAATCTAAAATATATATATATATATATATATATTTAAATTAGTTATATGCTCAATAGCATATAAGATAATTTTTTTTTCAACTGGCTGGAAATAATGTCACTATCATGCGACAGCAAAAAAAAATTCAGCGTTGGATTTGGAAACTATCTAGGGTATAGTTTCATAACTCAAAGGAAAAGGCAAAGTTACTGTATTTGTCACATTATTTGTCAGATTATTTGTCAGATTGTAACAAACTCCTGCTTATTCATTGAAGAAAAGTTTATTAAGTCGTGATTAAATTTTTTACAGTGATGTTTTTGCAATTGTGTACACTTTTCTAAAATGTATTTTTTTTTTTTTTAAAAGGAGGATTTTGATCTTAAAATTTCAGATTATCTTAATTATCTTCATGATTACCAAAAATTCAAAAATGATTTTATATTTCTTTTGCGGTGATGATTGTTATTACCTTCGCAATTTTATGTTTTTAAAGATTTTTGGATCTTAAAAATGTTTGTTTTCATGGTTTTAATAATGTTTTTGTGGAAATTGCAAGCTGCAGGTTTTTTAGAAACCAGAGGTGGCAGAGATTTAGCTGCAAACTGAGCAACAGGGACCAAGGCTGCTTTTTCCTAATAAATACGGATATTGCGGCATGTGGAGTTAGCTGTGAATGGGGAAATATTTAAATTGATACCTTTAGATGAAATATCTGAAATGTCGAATTCTTTATTTTTCAACGAGTTATCAACTTTCTTCAGAAGCAAGACTAAACTGACACAGTTCTCATCGCGTTCAAGGCTTTAGTTTGTAAAATATGGCTTTGCACTCCCCTTCTTTGTTGGTTCTGTAATTTATTTTATTTTACATTTATTAACATTAAAATCCGACTGATTCTGGTCTGTAGATTTTTGACACTTAAAAAGCCAAAAAAAATGTTATATGCTGTAATTTTGCATTCATGCGTTCATTAGTTGATTACAACAAAAATCACAAAAGAACTTTGAACCTTGAAGAACATCTCTATAAAAAACAATTTACTACAAACAATTTATTTTTACTTTAAAAAAACTTGATTCTCTGCGAGAAAACCCTTAATTTTACTATTTACTGTTATAGAACCCTCGTATTATCTTATAAATCGTATTTGTCGATAATGAGTCTAATGGTAGCATATAATAAACTTGATGTGAATTGACCAAGAAAAGGTAAAGTTCTTAAATATATTTGTCTGTTTTTGGAGCATTTTCACTTCCTAAATGACTCTCAGACCCTGAGTCTAATCCTAAGACAGATTTCAGTTTGAAAATATTCATACGTTTTCAATTTTTAAATCAGTTCATATCCGAAAATATCAATAATTTGTTTTTACGACAGGGCATTCATTGTATCAAGAAGTTTTATACCAGAGACTAACTGTTGCTGTCGTAACTACCGCGCAGGTGCCAAAATTATTGTGTATTACTTAAGTACTATCTAGCTAGCTGTATTAAATCTTTTTCCCTGATGTCTATTGTTCATCCTTCAACATATGATTTGCAAAAGTTGCAGCCTTTACGATATTACCACAAGAAAAATTTCGCTTACTTATTTCCCTAAAAAATAATGGGGGGATATTTAATAAGTAATTTAATTTGCGTTTAACTGAGAAACTTTATACAAAAGGTTCTCAGCAGAATGCATCATCAGCAAAAAACAAAAAGGAATATTAGGTGGTATAAAAACTCCATTACTTTAAGAAATTGTGCCCGAGTTAAAACTTTGACTGGTTTCCATAAACATCCTTATCGCTAATTTTTCCTTGTGTTCTCGTTTTCGCAATTAAAATTCCAAAAAAGCCTAGTTATTATATTTTGAAGTATTTTTGTTGGTTTAATATTTGTTTTTTTTTATGACTAGTTTCATAACTAGTGGTTGGGAGTATCTGACTCTACCGACTAAGCCATCCAGGGAAAAATTAATGAGCAACAATACAATTAATACATTAAGTGCTACCTTTCGAAATTTTTAATAAAAACTTGTTACCCTTAATTATTGGAACTTTTGTTTAGTCAGGAGCTAAAACCTGGTTTATTGTCTGGTATGCAAATGAAAAAATATTGAACTTAACAATCCTTTGCCTCTCCTATAGCAATGTAAAGTAATCTAATCTAAAGTAATCTATAAGCTAAAATTCTTTCAAATATCATTGGTTTATAGCACATATCTTTACCAAACAACAGCAGCCATTCTTTTAACCCATATTTATTCTTATCTTTCAATAAAGACAGGCAATTTCAACCATAACATAAGCAATTCTGAGCAATAACTCAGAAAAATTTTCTATTTTTCGTGTGTCGTGTTTTGAAAAGGCACGTGTTAAATTTTTGGAGCAGTTTTTCAGCAGGTAACAAAGTAGTTTAAATTTTCTCAGAGGGAATTTTGTCATTGTTTAAACGCGGAGCTACAAAAAGTTAAATATAAAAATTTCGTTACCTAAATTATACTGAACTAGTTGGATGCAACTATTATAGGTGTGTTGCCACAGTACATTATACGGTTGCGTCAATATTTCTAAATTTAGCTTATGCTAATATTTAGACAAGACGTAATAGATAGCGCTACCCTTCAGCCAGAAATATAAAGTTAAACATTTTTTATATATAGCTATTGTATAATAAGCGTTACAAAAGGAGACTCTTTACTTAACCGCGCTGGAAGAATAGATGCTGAAATACAGACTGAAGTTAATCTTTAATTGAAAAAAAATAGTTTATAATTTCATAAGCTGGTTATGATATCCCGACTTTGAATATTCCTCATATCATATATTAGAAAACATATAAAAAAAAATGTGGTAGAATATATCCCTACAGCATGGGGAGTTCTAAAGATAAGGGAGTTCTCTTGAGATATGCGATTTTAGAGCAAGGTTTTCAAATCAGTTGATTAATCCAAATTTTTACTCAACTGCGATTCATGATAATTTCTACCACGTAAAATAAATTTGTTTGCTACAGACTTCAACGTCTAATTAGCTAATTTTTTATTCTAATAAATCAAATAACCTATTAAAGCTATTAGAATAATCCATCTAAAGTAAGAATTTTGTGAATGTATGTTTTTACATGTCTGTTTCGTTATTTGTTTTATTACTAAAAAATACTTGAGTTTAATTCCCAATGGTGTCACTTCCATTTGCTTAGTCTTTACTAGATGAGTGACTCCAGCCTTTGCTTTATACTAGTGTAATTTTTAAGTATTTATCATCTTGTATTATTTGCTCTTGTATTAATAATTTTGGTAAATAAATAAATAAAAAATTAAATATTTTCAACTTCTTCTTTTTTTTTTGTATTTTTAGTCAAAACATTATTTCCAATGTGGTCCATTTAAACTACATCAAAAAAATGTAATATGAAAAAATGAAAACATGGTAAAAATTCCTCTGAGTATGAATCAAGAATATTTTGAGGAAGAAATTATAACTAGAAATTAAATTTAGAATCTGCCAAAGTGAAAAATATATAGTATAGTATATAAATATTAGGTCTTTGTATTATATCCAGGGAGCTAAAAAATATTTCCTTAGCTTTATGCTTAAAATTCATTGTAGTTTCTTTCGTAGTTTCTTATCGCATAAAAGCAATTTGAAATTTCAGTGGATTAATTAATTTGAAAGTTTTATTTTATTTTACTTTATTTTAATTTACTTTTAATTTTTAAATTTATTCTTACCAAAGTTACTGAGTAACGTGTAACGGTACAAACCTCCTCGGTATTCATCACCACCCACTTCTTGGCATGAGTAAGGATTCGTAAAGAAATTTACCACTAGAGTTAAGGACCAGTAGAGTTAGGGACCAGTAGAGTTAGGGACCATTAAAGGTAGGTGGTTCTACTAGATAATCTTGTTCCAGAGATAAAGGTTCAGTAAAGGTATTATTTCCTGGACGGAGAAAATCGACAGCAAAATTAGGTTCCTTTATTCAATAATTATGCAATAAAATTTTTCATATCTGTATTTTTCAGTTACTGCCTTTTAAATATAAGTGTTAGGTGTCAGCAACAGTCACAGTTTGTTATGATACTGAAAGTTTTAGTAAGAGCACTCGCAGTTTTTAATGATATCAGGTTTCAAAAAAATATTGAAAAGAACAAATGTAAGTTGAAATAAACGAACTCAATAAGAGGTTTTGAAAAAATGATGTATAAAACTTTTTAAATAATGCATTTTATCTTAAAACCAAGGTTTAGCCTGGCTAAAGTTTAGAAATCATGATCTTTCTGTTTTCTTAGGTGTATGTTTGAATAATGAATATAAATATGGGCTCAGGTTTTTTTTTTTTTTTTAGCAATTTGTCAACAAATTTGAATAGGATAATCATGATTATTCTATAGAACAAACAGTAATTACAGCTGAAGCGAATTCTAAAAATTGAATGTGAGTTAACCTTTGAACTGCCGTAGCTGCATAATCATTCTTCGAGTTGAATAATCGGCTCATTTTTTAACTTCTTAAGCTTAATCTACTTTTTTCTGATTCAAAAATACTGAAAATAGATCAGGTGTCATATATTTAACTACAGAAATAGAATGGGTGCTATCAGGTTTAATTGTCGCGCAACTTGTAGATTATAATCTTAGAGATACCTAACAATTAATGTTATTAATTCAATTTATATATAGTGTAAAAAGAGGAATTATTATACACAACCCGCAGTATTTAATCCAACAAATTATTTGTTTTCATTCATTTATTACCCTATATAAGGATGTTTTTCTCATTTGTATTTATTTGAAACTTTGGGTGTGTTTAATATTCATCTCATTTATAATCCGAATTCTTATCATAATTGGCTAAGCATTGGTTAATTGATTTCCATTGGTTTTTCTTCAAAATGCATGGTGTATATTTAATCAAGGTAATTGTACCAATATTCTATCTTCAATACATTAATGGTTATTTTCTATTTGATCTTTGCCAATATTTAACACCAAAATGCCATCTGTTAGTTTGTCCAGATGGATCAAATTCATTTCCAAAGTGCATTGACGCCGTCCACCTTGTTTCAACAAAGTCTAAAATACGTTGGACAATTCCACGGTGTCTTTGTTCAAACAGTGCTTCACCAAAATGTTATGAGGGTAATGATTTCAACCAAGTTTATGAAAAGTATTGTGAAGAAACATTGTTGTGTAAAAATGGCTATAAATCTGTTGTGGATTCATGCAATATTGAGTTTTGGGTTCCAAAAGTTGTGTGCAAGTGCATAAAATCTACGACAACGACAACGACAACGATAACGACAACGACTGAGTCAACTACAACTAAGAAGATAGCATCGACAACTAAAAAGCCGAAAACACGTCCAACAGAAAAATTGAAAACAACAAAAACAACGTCCTCTACAGCAAAATCGACGTATCCCGTTACAACGTCATCACCAAGTGAACTAAAATCATTTCGGGAAATTATGTTAAAAAAACACAACAACTACCGTGAAAAACATTCTACTGGTCCTCTTGTACTGTCAACCAAATTAAATGAAATCGCACAAAAATATGCTGAAGAGCTAGCAACCACCCACGTTTTTGAACATTCCACTACCAAATACGGGGAAAACCTTTCTTATCGTGGAAACTCAGGCAGTTTACCCGACGGAATTGATTCTATAGATGCTTGGTACGATGAAATTAAAGATTGGGATTTTGCGACAAGTACATCAAACGGAGTTACCGGACACTTCACTCAGGTAAATGTCTAAATATTTGTTTTCTTCAATGAATATGATTTTTTCAAAATGAAAAACAAAAATAGCAGAACTCGATTAAGATTTAGTTCACACCCTCTTGCAGATTTAAGATGAAATGGTAAACACTACAACTTTACTTTGTAGAAATATTTTCATTTTTGTTTTCACTTCAAACTGAAATATTCGGTATAATAATAAAACAAATGGTTATAAAATGATAAAACGTATTGAAAAAAGAGCGTTTGGTTTTCATATAGGTATATAATTGGAAAAAGTACAGAGTTTACAGAATATTTTTATTGGATAAGCCCTAGACTGTGTGTATTTTTCCCATTTATAATGTTTTTTCATATAGGTTATATGGAAAGCAACTACTGAAGTTGGGTGTGGCAGAGCTGGGAGTTTGAAAGGTGTTTTTCACAGAATTTATGTTGTATGTAACTACAATACTGCTGGAAATTTCGCTGGACAGTACTCTACAAATGTATTACCTTTGTCAGCCTAATAATTTATTACGAAGTTTTGAAGTTGTACTATTTTGATCGATTACTTATATATATTTGAAAATAAATGTTTTCTCTTACATGAAATTTTTAGTTTCTTTATTTATTTTTTTTTAATTTTGGGTCGGCAAAATATTAATTTAATGCCTTCATAGAAAAGTACATTCAATGGACGACTTCAAAGGACGTCAGAAAATAGGTCAAAAAGTTTACGAGTTTTTCAAGAATTAGAGAGTCATATTTCAAAACCACTGCGAAAAAAATCTAATCGCTTATGGGGTGGATCTAGGATTTTTTTCCTTAGGCGACATACAATTATATTACCCAACTCTGATTTTCCCAGGTATGCCCACCATGGTTAATTAAGCATGCCGGAAAATTTTTTAATTTCCAAAGCTCCTCCTAAATTGTCTATAAATATATTAGAACAAAATTTTTAATTTATGAACATAAAAAACTTTTTGTTTGCGTTTGGGTAAATGTGGTGTTATTTTCAAAATAAAGTAAAAGCATAAACGCATACAATTTTTGTAAATTTTTTATGCGTTTTTCTGATTGAAAGGTGTTAGACTATTCATAGAACATAAAAGTGCCTCTTTCGACAAGATAAAAAATATAAGTCTATGCGTAGTATGATAAGTCTGACTATTCACTTTGGATCTCATTAAAACAAAACATCGTTACTAAATTTACCACGAGACCCTTCAAACAGAAAAATTTATTTGTTTTAAACCATTTCTTGACATAAGGTGGTCCCCTACTGAATTTTGTCAAAAATTGAAAAATTTACATATGTTTCAAATATACCCTTTTTTAATTAAAATTTATCGTAGATTCCAAATCTGGCATCAAATTTTGCTTTTTAAAGTAGATTTTGAGATATCCAATTTATCATAAAATAAAGGTAAAAAAGGTAAAAAAAAATTTCTGAAATCTTAGTTTTTTTCAATCCTTTCCTTAAAAGGTACAAGTATTTATGCCCTTCAAACACCCTCTCCATGTAAAAGAAAAAGGCGTGTATTGTTTAACCGGGTCTATTCAAGATTCAGGATTTTCTTTCGGTTTTGGTTTGAGCTTTCATTTTTTAAGTGGAAACAACACAAACCAAATCTGTTGTTGTAGTTGTATATCTGTATATAATTCCTGTTTTTTGGTGCCTTTATTGAGATTTAATAACGTGATGGATAATGCAGATAAACGTAGGAAGCAATGATACATTTTAAAGAGAAAACGAAAGTTTTTGTCAGAGTCATGAAAAGACGAAACACATCAGTGTTCGATCAACATGGACACTGATAATATCTCTGCCCCTGTGGGCAACAGCATACTTTTCCAGAAACTTTAATCCCTAATATACTTAAAGTTAGTACAGCTGATGAATTTTATTTTATCATGAACAATATTAATATTGGATAACATTGCTGTAATTTTGGGTAAGGCTTCTCTGTTTAAAGTATGATGGCCGTAACTTCAAGTTTAATGCATACATGAAGCAGGGCTAACAAATTGTATTAAACTGTTTGCAAGAGTGTTTTCGTAAAATTGGCCTCGGTCATTCTACTACTGAAAACTTTCTGGAACATTAAAAAAAGTAAAAAAGAAAAATTCAATCTACCACCTAGTATTAAAGAAGAGCCTGAAATCAAACAATTTTTCGAACGTTTCAGAGATGAAGAGCTCTTAAAGATATCTCTACACTGTAAGACAAAAAACCTGAATAAGTCTTTCAACGGAGCCCACTCTGCCATTTTAGAGTTCAATGATGGTAACGAAGATATAACTTCAGTTATGGAAAAAGCTGGTATTCTTATGGGACGTCAACAAGCTTTAAATACGGTCAAATATTTACTGTAACAGAAACAAATAATGGAACGCATTCATTGAATTCCATAAAAAGGTGCAAAAAAACATTGCAGCGCAATACGTAAAAAGTGGCCTTATAATAACAAGAACAAGAAAGGGACTGTTTATGAAGCTGGTCCATTCATCTAATCACTGACAAGTGAATCTTAACTTTTAACATGATGTTTCAACAAAACATATGATACAAAATGGTACAATTCTGTAAACTCAAATACTTAGCTGCAAATTGTGCTACACAGAATTCTAGTTTTTATGCATAATTAATTTCAAATTATAATTTGAATTTAAGTGTTTTTTTTAAAAAGAAATAAATGTTTTTAAATTATTTAGTACAGACATGGTAATTTGGAGGTTGCAGTTGAAAATTTATAATCAAAACATTTATCAGTTATTTTTAATTTCTCACGGCAAGGATGAAAACATATTTCGTGTGAGGGTAACTATCTATGTTTAACTTAGCGTGCCTAAAAATTACATGACACTAATACTTAACATTGCGGTACAAATTGCATGGCACAAATACTATACTTTGCAGTATAAATTGCACAATACTAATACTTAACATTGCACTTCAAATTGCATGACACTAACACTTAACATTGCAGTGTAAATTTCATGACACTGATACTTAACATTTCAGTACAAAAATCAAAAAACTTTACCTGAACGCATTCATACAATTACATCGCTTTTTTTCGAAATATTTACACAAAATCCATAGTGATAAAATCATTTGCATAAAGATAATTCTAAAATATTAAAACAAAAATACAACTCTAACTCAATACTCTATGGATCTACATTAGAGCTAGTCCATTTAGGCGACCATTTGATTCATTGCCTCAAGGTCAGAAAAGCTCTTTTCACAGCCATATGATGAAACAATAGATGTAACTAACAATCAAAGGGCAACATTAATGGAAGAAAAGTATTCAAACAGGCGTTAAGTTAAGACTAGAGTAAAACATGTTTTGTATAACATTCAGGTGAAGTAAACCTAAACAATAATTTTAAAACGTTTTTGGTTCTTTTAACCTATTGGACAATTTGCCATCAATATTGGTTAAGCGGCTTGCTTAAGTTCGCCACAGGCTTGGCATTGAAGGTTAGTTATAACACCACTGATTTGCAGGCACTGTCTGCGTAGACGTTCGGGTAATATGCACTTTTGTTCTGAAAACACGGCTCGTAAAAAGGGTGAGGTGGCTTCGGCCCCAACAGAGCAGAAAATGATCGCGCAACATGGCCTATTTTTTCGCACCCCTTAATTGAGCAGCGTTAATAATGGCTGAGCAATTACGCCAAGGACCGAAGCTAGAAAGGACGGAAAGCCAGCTCCACGTTGGAAATTTTTCAAAGGACGAAGTATTTTTTGACTTTGGCCAGCCAATGGTCTTGCAAACTTTAAAATCCCCTTTACCTCTGGTTTGATTCAGTGTGCTGCTGGAATACAAAGTTTACCATTAACCACGTCTTTTGTTAAGTTTTGCAACATTAGATCTGGGGCCGTTTTCAGCACGTAATCTCGCTCGTGCTTGGCTCCTCTGGCTGGCGTTTTGAGATGGTCCCTGTGTTACCGTACCGTGGATTTATATTTAGGCATTTTATATATCCTCATGATTGCGATCTGTTCAATACAAGAACTGATCTTCTCTTTCCACCACCACATGACAAACTCGGTTTTAAAACATAAAAGTATACTTTAACACTAGTAGACGTGGCCTCTCACTTCAAAACTGCCGTGTCATTCACCTAAAAGTCAGTGGATGAGACTACCATGAAATTTATTAGCATATACAAAAATGGACTGCTTGTATGGTCAAGCACCTTGATGGTCGACGAAGGGCATTAATACAAGGAAGAAGTGACCAAGCTTATGTCTAAGCACGGGGTTCGAGCCCGTCGAACACAATCTGGCAAACATAGATCGCAGGTTTTCGTCGAGCCCTTTAATCTTCATTTGGCTAAGCGACTTTTCAGGGCGCAGGCACAGCCAGAACTAGACAGTGGCCATGACAATCGTGAATAGGTAGCACTTCTACCCACTTTAGTAGAAGATATGAATAATTAATTAACACGAATGACTCGCTCTGGCAGTCAGTACGATGGTATAAATTGCCACGAACGAAAAAGACCCAAAGCACGTTGGTCGCCGACGTGTTATCGATCCATAGTGGACGCATATGCCCTACGCAACCTTGCTCCAAATTTCAGAACCTGGGCAACCTGCCCTCTATTAAAATGCATTCCCAAATCATAGGTTCACAAGATCACAACTGTTACAAGTGGCTTACCATAATTGATATCCGTCGTCTGGAAAGTCTTCATGCTTATGCCAACGATTACAAGATAAGCATGATATTTTAACAATCTATTTGTATTGTCCATCACTGTCCCCAATCCGGTCGATACTAAATGCCTACCCGCGACATTTGTTGTAGATCAGAGTCTGTTACCGGACTTTGCACACTTTTTCTTTGCAGCGTCTATTATTTCCAGGATTCGTGGTCAACACTGAGTTTGACTTTGTCTTCTGTGTATTTTTTACACCGCTTTTGTCTGTCTTTCATCACATAGCGCTTCAATCTTGCCTTGATCAGGGCGATGTCTGGGATCGCTTACTACGCCGAAGGAACAACAGGACCCTGAATGTCAGTTGAAGGTAAGACCCTCACAATCTGACCCATCAACTTCATATACGAGACATCCGCGTAGACAATATTGCTTACCCAGCAACTGAGGCTAAGGTCTACATCGATCAACCTGCCCGGAGACGCGAATGTTTTCGGCTTTTTGGGGTTGATGCAGAAGTACCGATGGATAGTTTGAGCTTTATGGGATTCCAAGCCAAGAAGTGGTTATCTCGGTGTGACCTGGCCAAGTCATTTACTGAAGTGAGTGCAACCAGCTTACGCCCAGTAAAGAGTTTCATGTCCCTTTCCATCTTACTGCTTCCACACTAACCAGTCAAATACATACGTGCCACAATAGCCACAACGACATCAAAGTGAAGCGGAGAAAATCGCTTACTTGCAATTCAAGTTTCCCAGCAGGTTCGATTGTCCAAGCTGCAGAATCTGAACGCCACTCGTATCCGGTTTGCTTGTGTCGACATTTTCTATACTTAGGAAAGTCCTCAACAAGTAGCTTTTCAACTCTATGGGAAGGGACTTGATGTAGATGTCATATGTGCAATCCCAAAGGACGTCTTCTTGAGGGAAACGTCTTAACATCCTTAGGAGTACAAAATGGGTGTATGCGAGGGCGAATGCCAGTATATGAAGCCACTAAGCCCTTGTTTTTCCGTCCTTATATTTGATGTAGTGGATGGATGTCATCAGCTTTCTCAACGCTTAATAGCTGATCTGCTTCTCATAGAACATAGCAGAGGTAAGGAGCTTCATTGTGGTGTCGGATAATAATGCCAGAACCGTCACCAGTTCAAGTACTATTTCCAACGAACCGGATAGGTGCTACAGGTTCCTTAGCTGAATTACCGACTGTGAATTACTTCTTTACACAGGTGACTCTTGCTTGATAAGATAATGATAAGGATGTAAAATAT
>JAUZNK010059722.1:0-31620 GCA_035046665.1 Euphysa ruthae
AAGCCTTCGAAGAGCTGGAGTTAAATATTTACTGTTTCTGTATAAAAAATTTAATTTATAATTTATTTTGGAAATTAAGTGAAGTGCATAGATTCTCCACTTAGTGTTTCATCAAAAATACATCCAAGATATTTAACCTTGGTATATTGCTTAATTTTAATACCATGATAAATGATGTCAAAACTGTCAATTTTCTTCAGTTTGTATTTAGTTACAAAAATTATAGTTTTAGTTTTATCTTCGCCAAAATGAATGCCTAATTTATTATCAACAAACCAGTCGCAGAGCTTTGAAAAATTCTTATTTAACTGTCTTTCTATTTCCTTCGCATTACGATGTTGGAATACAAGGCACGAATTGTCAGCACACAAATATAAATCACTTTCAACTGCTGCTGGCATATCATTTATATATAGAAAAAAAAGTATCCTAGAGTGGAAGCTTGTGGAACACCGCAGGACAACTTATCAGGATCAGAAAACATCTCACTTATATTTATTTTGAATGTTCTCTCAGTTAAATAAGATTTAAACCAATTTATAGCATTTGTGTTAAATTTCAAAAATACCGTTTTATCATAAAGTATTTTATGGTCAATTGTATCAAATGCTTTTTGTAAACCAATAATTACCATTCCCGTTAAAATTCCTGATTCAAAGTCTTATAGGATTTTATCATTGAGATATGATAAAGCCGAGGGTGTGGAATGATTCTTGGGGAATCCTGATTGATATTTATATAAAATATTTTGTTGTGTAAGGGAAGTGTTTGTCTGATCACTGACAAATTTTTCAGTAACTTTTGAAATTAAAGGTAGAAGGGATATTGGCCTATAATTCTTAGTATCTGTTTTACATTCTTTTTTTAAATAAAGGTTTTAATTTGGTTATTTTACAACTGCCAGGAAATGTCGCTGTTAAGATCGAGAGATTGCATAGTTGTGATATCCGCAAAGAAAGTATCTTCGCTCCATCTGTTAAAAATATAGCATTTATATTGTCAATTCCCGGCGCTTTAGAAATTTTTATAGTTTCGAGTATGTCATATATTGATTTTTGTGTTACTGGGGTAAAGTGTTTAAGTTTTTTTAGTAGGATAATGCAAATGCTTTACCATAAAAACCTGGTGATTTAGGAAGTTTCGATACTAATTTACTAGCGAAATAGTCTGGATCAAAAATGTGATTTTGTTTTAAAAATATATTTGACAAATGATTTGGATGGCAACCCTAGTTCCTTAATTTCTTTCCAAAGTTGGTTAGGTTTACCTGCATTTTCAGTTGATTTGTTTTCTATATATATAGTTCTTTTTTCGTTAATTTCTTAAATTTTGCATTTCTGATATCAATTTTCTCTGCAATCTCTTTATCGAACCATTCATGACTGTTAGTTTTTATTTTATATTGCCTTAGAGGAGCTAAATTGTCTACTACATCATTTTTAACACAAAATCTGAATAGACCAAATTAATATCAGAGAACATGTCATAGTTAGGGAATTCTATATCGTGTAAGGTCCTTGCGTAAATGTTGGCTGAATAATTTTTAAATAATCAAAATTTCTTGTATTTTTGAGACACAAATTTATTTTTAAATATTTTTCTGGTACAAAATGTCATTTGATGGTCTGACAAACCTGCATCTATTATACCGCCTTGTAATGTCTTTTCAATATTATTGACAAGAATGTGATTTAATAGCATGGAAGATTCGCATGTTACACGAGTAGGAGATTTAATGATTCATTTTATCCGTGGGTTTATACAAATTGTTCATAACGATTTATCAAGGGGTGCGTAGGAGCATGCCTTTGCAAACTCGATTTACTATCAAATATGTATTTACCACTCTGTAATAAATTTATATTGACATCTCCTGAGATTAGCAACTCTTTCTTCTCACTTTTAAAATTATCGAAGTCATTTAATAGTTCCTCGATAAATTTATTTTGCGTTAGTGGCCTATAAAAAAACACACCTACATTGGTTGTGGATTTGGGAGTAAAATATCGAAGAAAAAGCTTTCTATATGTTTTCAAAAAATATTAACTTAATTAAAACAAATATCATTCCTAATGTAACAACCGACACTTCCACCGTTTCTGGTTCTGTGGCGGCGTAAAGTATCAAATCCTTCTATATTTACTTCTGTATTTGAAAATGATTCGTCTAGCTTGTATTCGCAAATACCTACAATCGAAACGCTAGATATTTTTGCAACATAACGTAGTTCTTCTATTTTAGGAAGAAAGCTATTTATGTTAATGTGTATGAAATGTTGGCCTATTTTCGTAATAGAAGACTAAATTTCCTTATTCGGCATGATCAACATTTGTTCTTGAACAGTAGTAAAAAATTGTTTCAAGCAAGCATCAAACACAAACGTTTTGTTCAACACTTCATGGACGGTATTAAAGACATGCGTCCTAGAAACACCGATTATCGACACATGAAGGCACTAGAGTGTCTATAAAGCGTCGGAAATGCATCGAAATTACCGTTCAGGACACTTATCAGTTTACTAGCGCAGTGAGTAACAAAATATTTCCTAAAATTTTTTCCGATAATTACATTTGAAATCACCCTCTGCGAAACAGTAAACAGATGTGTAAATTGGAAAATTCCACACCAGCATCAGCTAAAAAATAACTAACTCAAAATTAGCCCTTTTTTCGAAACAAATGCTAAAAAATCTTAAATAAACATCTAATAAAAATAAATCAACACTTACTTCTATATCTGGAAGAGGAACTTGCACTCGCTTCACTAATCTTCTAAAATAATGTCAAAAAAAAGATTGGAAATGCAAAAAACTTCAGCACTTTTATCTATATATTTGGTTATTTTACTTCAATAGGTAGTATACTTTTATTAGTCCTTATATTTGTAATTTATTATTTTTAATAAATTCTTTTATTTATTTGTAATTTCATCAATTTCTGCACAACATAGCAAAAACCAGCTTGGTGTCTGACATATGAAGTTCTTTGGTAAAAGGATGGTCTCTAATTTTGGGTGGCTTCATGCTATTCCACCATGAAATATTAAGTATATTACAAAATCAGGAAAAACATATAAAACCTCTGAATTTAATCAAGTGAAAAATTGAATTAACTATTATTAAATATGTAGTCATCATTTGCTCACTAATTTTTCTAATTATTCTGATGATATTGCTCAAATTTTTGCCTATATAAAATTTAAAATAGTTAAATATTCTACTAAGTGAAAAAATCTGATTGGATCAATCATTTTTTATTTACTAAAGACGAATGGTGGTTATTTCAGTAAACATTTTATGTGAAAAACATAATTTGCCTGTCTGCAACAGTGAATAACAGTAAAGTCAAATTACCCTAAAAAATGAAAATTTAACCAAAAAAAAAAGAAATTATACTTCATTAAGTTTTGAGCCTGATAACACTTTCAAAATCCCCAACATATAAAATAATCAAATCATCTGACACAATAGAACAAAAAAATATGAAATTAAATTTTTTAAAAAAAATCATAACTATTATCTTCCAAAAATGCATAAAATTTTGGTAGAATCTGAACGTAGTTTCCAGGAAAATGTCAAATGCCCTTTTTGGACCAAATTTGACATGTTTTGGAGCCCGGCCTTAAAGAAATTTCCACCTAACCAACAGGCAAGAACAAGATCAGTTGATGTAATACAACAAGGACACAATACCAAGTCTTAATTTTACAGTTTGATATTTTGAACTGACCTTAGAGCAGCATCATCTAATTCCCATGGTCTGTTTGTAGCACCCATAATCAATATTCTTTCATTCGGTTCACTAATTACCTAGAACAAAAAAATTAAAATTAACAAAAATATCCAAAAATTTTATTTTGTGACTGACTATTATATATCATTAGTTCTAAAACAAACACATAACGTGTTTATATTTAACTTATCAGAAACCAGCCTAACTTTATGCGTCACAGTGAATGTTTTTCATCAACAATATCTTTTTTAGTTTTTTGTTTTACCAGGTTTATATTTACTGACCCTTTAAAACTTATCAGTTAGTTTTATACTATGGATTTTAGTGCTTTAGCTATATGTAGATAAGTCAAAAAATTATTTTGCAGACTTGCATAACTGTAAAATATTGTTTTTCTGTGCTACTTAGCTGACTGGATTATTTGGATGGCTTATATGACAAGCTTAGCCAGCTTGCTTAACTGGTTTTCTTAACTGGATTTCTCTACCTCCCACCAATGCAGCCATGTGCTGTTAGTCAGACCATCTTGTGTCAGGGTAGCTTTCAAAAATAATAGTCGGTATTGACTACAAAGTTACAACGACATGAAGATTGAGACTGAGATATTTATACTTTCCATATTTTTGCAGAGCATATTCAAAGAAATCAGTCTTATATGCCTATGACAACACTTTTAAAAGTTTCATCTGATTAATTAATTATAATTTTTAAGGGTATAAAACAACTTTCTTATGCTTTTCAATCTGTGAAAATTAATCTCATAAAAATGTTTCTTAAAATTTATTATATGGTTTTTTCCTTATATGGAAAACAGATAAATGCTTCATATTGGTTATTTGTCTCATGATTAAGTATTATTTCTATTTTTTTTTTTTTTTTTCTTAATCTGTATTAAACTGTATGATCTTTTTCCAACTTTAATAAATAATAATGTTCCTATAAGTTCAAATTTATGACTCATTTATGGTCAAACTTGATGAAATTTAATGAGCAGCAGATGTAGCAAATTTATATTTCAACCCAAAAATTAAAAACCTACGACAAATATGGTTGTCTAAATAAATAATCTATAATTCATAAACTAAAAGCTCATAAAATAATTTTTTACAAGTATTAAGTTTTGTTAAATAATTTTTCTGCTTGAATATTTATTTAATACTACTATTTATAACTGACTTATTGCTTTGACATAGAAAAAACATTGACTAAGTGTGAATTATTCCTTTTTTCACAGCACACAAAGAAAAAACTTGTTAGAATTTAAATTTAATCTTTATTTATAACATATTTACTTCTTGCAATTACTTAAGCTGACCTTAGTAATTATTTATCTGCTATAGCCCAACCTGAATCAAAAATTAATATCGATTCCTTGAAGCAGCACAATTTATATCACCTGTAATTTAAAAACCCTGTCACTAACCATAACCAACTTTCAGTATTTTTTTTTCTTATCAAATCAACACAAGCATTTTGGTCATTTAGTTTTTACATGTTCCGTGTTTACCAAAAATAAACTAAAAATGAAAATTAAAATTTATCATCATAAAGCAAATAAACTCTAAAGTGTATTAAAAGCAAAGTGCTTTGAATACGTTTGTGCCATCACACATTTAGTACATGAACAACCTTAAGGAGGTTTTCGTAGCTAAATGTGAGTACTATTGGCTTAAATAAACAAATAATAAATTTCCTAAATTAAACCGCTTAGAAAAAAATTTAAAACAAAAAAAAATTTATTGAAACTTGAATTAAACTTATAGTAGAAACCACATTAGCTTTCATCTAAATACATAGGTTAAAACTAGGCAAAAACAAGTAAAATAGTGTTTTTAAATATGTCTTACACCATCAAATCCCACTAGAAATTCAGTTTTAACTCTCCTTGTTGCTTCATTTTCACTTTCTTTTCTTTCACATAATAGTGAATCTATTTCATCTAGAATGAAAGAAGGCAAAAAAATCAAAGTAACATTTAAAAAAAAAAAATAAATAAATACAAACGGCAGCCCATCAAAAATAATACACATGGCAGCCCATCAAAATTAAAATTTTAGAGGTTTGCGCAAGTCTCCAAAATTTCAGACAGAAGTTTGCGCCTGATAAAAGTTTTAAAGCACCAAAAATACTATTTGAAAAAATTTTGGCTGGATTAAAAGTTTTTAAATTTTCTGTAAAAGTTTATCTAGGCAGAATCTCCATATCTGCTTTTTTTTTTTTTTTTTGCAAAATTAAATCTTCTCAGAATATCTAAACTTTTACTATTTTTTATACCATAAAAGATTTATTCATTATATCATTGATTTTTCCTTGTGGTTTTGTTCCTAAAAAGGACATCCGGACAATAAAAACATCTTTCCCCGAAAATAATCAGATCATGTCATTGACACCAATATTAGGGTTATGCTGAATTGAGCTATTGTCACAATGAGAGAAGATTATTAAAATCATTTTTAATGAGACAAGTGTGGATCTATTTTTGTTTTTAATGTGTTAAAAAATTACTCTTTGATATAGATTTATTATCTGTAACGTCACTACAACAAAGTTTTGTTATGATGGTTGCGGGAGATATCTACGTACTAGATACAACTAGTCAGATGATTGTAAATTTAGAATATGTATAAAATAATCCTAAAATGTTTACATATAAAAATATCATGGCACTTTGATGCAATTTCATTTCTTGATTTATGCATGTGTCTGCAATGCTTCTTCCAGCCAATCAGAACAAAAATAGAAAATTTCTATTTACCTATAAATATTATTGACGGCTGCAATTCTCGAGCTACTGAAAACATTGCTCTAACCATTTTCTCGCCTTCACCAACCTAAAAAAAAACAACAATAAAATACATGAGAGTAAAAATTTAACAAATAATAAAACAAAATTGAACCCTAGTCCTTATAAAATTTCTAAAAAAGACCGGACAAAATAATTGTTTTAAAATCATAATTGATATATTTCTGCCTTAAAAATAAAAATAGATTTATTGAGAAAAAGTGATAATGTCATTTCAAAATGACCGATATTCCAAAAAATATTATAAAAAAAGTTTTAGGTTTTTTAGGCCCTGGAAACAAAGAATTTTTCCAGGCTGCCATTTTGGTCAAAATATTTGACTTCACAGTCAGCTAAACTTAAAGTTGATTTATATTAAAAAGAATATGAAATAGAGTAAATAAATATTAATAATAAGATACAATGCAAACAAAAAAATGTTGATTACCTATTTGTAAGCTATTATGAAATAATGTTGATGACCTTGTACAGCACTTAAAGTAAGATATATTAATGAGCTTACCCATTTTGAGGTTAATGAAGCAGCACTTATATTAAAAAAGGTAGCATTAGCTTCTGTAGCAACAGCTTTTGCAAGAAGAGTTTTACCATTACCTGGTGGACCAAACAGCAACAAGCCTCTAACAGGTGCTCGCAAACCAGTAAATAACTATAAAGTAAATACATGAAAAAATTTTTGAAATTGTAAATTTTAATATAAATAATTACGCTTTTTTTCTTCTTTTTTTTTTTTGTTTAAAATCATCCAGTGAGTCTATGAAAATGGTAAAAATATCCAGGCACAAATTTTAGAAATCAACAAATTTAGACGACATGTTTAAAAACTCAATTTAAAGTAACAAAAGGCAAGCAAGCAAGATTATGTACCATTTTAAAACTATATAGTTTCTCTGTAATTAAAAAAAAACGACAACAACAATTTACAATTGGGAACAACAATTTGCAATTTATATGAAAACGATAAAGAACACTAACAAAAAATTGAAATTATTTTTTAGAAAAAAGATTAGAAAAAATATTTAAAAAGAGAAAAACCATCTGATTCTGATATCATTGAAAACCTGAGACATATAGCTATACAACAAGATATGATAAGCCATGGTTTATGTATAAAAACATAATTTGTGATCAGTAATACTGCTCATAAAAATCGCTCAAAATATAAGAATTAGACAAAATACCAAAATAAAACAATGATGTCCAATTCTACTGCACAGTTCAAGAATGGAATTTTAAAAAGCATTCTTTTGGATGCAAATACACATTGCATCATTTACATTTATTATATTTTGTACGCTTTCAGTCAGTTGGTATGCTACATATTACGCAGTTATGGCTGCTCTTGTCCCAAGTAACGAGAGTTGCGGTCTGTGTAATATTACTCAAATGATTACTTGGTTTTTTTTTGAAAAAATTTTGTGAAGCTTCATCAAGAAGTTGATTTATAACATTCTTCTTGAATTTAAGTAAAAACATTTGTTTTTTCCCTTCACTGTGGGTCAAACAATACAATATATAACTGTTTGCTTGGCTTATCTCAAAACACCACATAAACATGGGCTTCCACAACTTTATTGTTTTTCTACTGAACATATTACAATATGAAAATATTTCGTCCATGTGGTGACACCCATTCATTGCATTATATTCAGATATAATGTCCGGCTTGGTGACTAACACCTCACACTTTATTGGATTCGCCTCTTGTAATATTTGTTGATACAGCTACGACTGGCTTCCCTGCCTTTTTATCTTTCCACAAACAAATGAGAATACCTGAATCACTTCTATAATACTTAGTCTCTAAGTGTTTATCTTTGAGTTTTTTACATCAATAGGAAAGTTTTTACGGTTCTTCATCAATGTACCAGTGTAATATCCTGTTTGCAAAAAGGTATATGATCAAACCATGTACTGTGTAATCGATCTGCGAATAGATATGATGGCTAGACCCAAGAGGGTGAAGAAGATACTCAAAAACTTTTTCAGATTGTCCAGTTTCAAGAGCCGAGTAGAACAAAGTATCAGCACCAAAATATATAAAAAGATTATATGCATAACCCGTGATGGAATCACAGAACTCGAACGTTTTGATGTGATATTTTTTGAGCTTGGAAGAGTTCTACATTTTGCACTCAGATCGACCTTTCTATTTCACAACCATTTTGTCAAGCGCCAAATTTTTTTCATGGATAAAAGTTTAAAAAGGGTTTAAATTTGTCTTTATTGTCTGCTTCCTCGTTCATTGAACTCACATTTAACACTGTCAAATACAATAAGTAGAAACAGTTTCGTGAAAAATCTCGTAGTACCAATTGATAGGCTCTAATGACCAAAAGTCGTAAAGATTTGGTTTACGGTCTATACCCATGGATATTAGAAAGGCAAACACTTTCAAAAGCTTTTATAGGGTGATTGGCTCCATTGACCGTATTTTAATTGTGGTTTTTGGTGTATTCCGTTGCAATTTTACTTCAGCAAATTCATTGAAAAACTGTTTCCTATCTATGTCAAATAATTCAGTGAAACAAGCTATTTCATTAGATAAAACATAAAACTTGGCATGTACTCCTGAATTTTTAACTAGCAGAAACCAAAATTCATGTTTTCATACATTATCATCACCAACAATTTCAGTCCAAATGTCTGAATCAAAATCAACACTAGGCTTTGTTCTTCTTGCTTTCTCATTCGAAAGACAACCTCGTTTTGGCCTAGGCTCCAGTACTGGGAGGGAATCATCTAGGGTTTCAATATTTTTCGAGATTTAGGTCAATACAATTCTCATCTGAGGAACTTTTATATTCTATTTCACTTTCTGATGTATCAGAATCTTTACAATTATTATATTCTAACCAATTGAGAATGTTTCCAATAGCATAAATTATTTTAAAAGAGTTTCTCTTTGATGGATTTCCAGAGCATCATGGTCTATCATCCGACATTTTAAAATTTGTTTACAAACAGTTCGTTGATCAGAAATGCCCAGAAATAATTTCGTTTTGAAAACAAAATTTTACTAAGTATGTCACGTAATCTTAGAGTGTAAAACCCTATATACATTGAGAATTTCAACTTATTGTGTGAGCCGCTGTGATTGAAGCAAAATCGAGCTGAAAGAGTTAAGGGCTTTATGGTTAGATTGACATTTAATAGTTTCACTTCAATCTTTCATAAAAAAAAAAGATATTTGAAACTAACTGTAATGGTGATAAAAACCAGAGGTCATAAAAATCATTGATTCCAATGGAATTATTAAAACATTCTCAGCCTAAGATTTGACTAATTTTTTGGAATAAAACTTATTTAATAAAAAATCTAAAATTGCCACTTTTCTACTCCATACCAGATTGCACCTTAGAAAGAGATTGGTTAAGTGATCAAAGCAAAAATTTTGTACAATTGTTTATGATTTAAAAAATAAGAATTGTTTTAAAGCCTAAAAATTAATATTTCCAGCCAAATTTGAACATACCTCTGGTCTTAACGCTGGAAGTATCACAATTTCATAAAGGATTTGTTTAGCATTTGCCATTCCACCTGAAATTTTCAAAGCATACATCAATGATTTGTTCTGGCCCTTGATAAACCTGAACAATTTAAATTGGTTATTGATTAAAATAAACTACTCAAAATATATATTTACATATATAATGAAATGTTTAGAATTATATAAATTTCATTGAAGAGATTAATAGACAACTAGAACTTTTTATGCTTTATGTTAAGCAAAAATAACCAAGTTTTGATTTCCTCTTGTTTAATGCTTAGAAACACTGATCCTGAATATTAGTAGAAAGATAAAAAAAGGCTGTTATCACCACAGCTAATATGAAAAATGTTTAAACATTTGTTTTTATATATTTCAATAGGGATGTATGCTCAAAATTATTAAGAATTCCAACCCCTCAAAAAGTTTCCACAAGGTAATAGGATCACAATAACATAAAAATTGGTTGGCATTGTACAATACGTCCCCAAGTGAGCCAAATTTAAAATGGCGGATTTGAGGTCTGGCCCAGCTGTGAAAAATATTTTCATCTCAGAACATGTCGCATACTGTTGGAAAGTTGTGTTCATGCTGATTAACATTTTTATAAGAAACATGGCCTTAAAATAAACTTATCCTAAGCTTTCCTGCAAACAATTTCCTATATTTTGCTTATAAAATAGACACCTTCATATAACTTTTTGAGCTAAGAAGTCTTAGCAGAGGCTGGAACCTAAAAAAGAAGAGTAAAGCATATAAGAAATGGTGTACAAACAAAAATGACAATGAGAGTCATCCCTCATTTGATAAATCTTCAACTTAAACATAGCGGCTGTAGGCTTCAGAGATAGACAATTTTATGAGCATATCGCAATTTAACAAAAAAGTGGTTATTTTTAAGATCAACAGTTGCTTCACTCTTAAAAAACAATATCACTTCTGAAGAAGTTGTGAATGGTCCTGGTGGCTGCTACTTTTGAAATAATCTAAATTTGCTAGTTTGTTTTCTTTCTCTTTGATGTTTAAGGCTTCTAATTTAGAATAGCCTTGTTCTTGTTGTTGGTACTGCTTCATTTTTTCATTCCATTCCAAACATAATTCCTTTTATCTCCATGATTCCCTGGAGTTCTAGTAGCTTTACAAGTAGTTATTTCAAGATTAATGTCTAATAATTCAATCCAAAAGTATGGATTTATGTAGTATGATATAGCAGTCACATATACATTACAAATAAATGGAACATGAATGCTTTTGTCTCTCATTACCCTAGACTAATGTACTGACCTTGAGATCCAATAACTCCATGCAGGGATATTTTAAGCATCCATCCACTGCTGACATTCAAAACTCAATAAATGTTAGAAAATTACCATAAAGTGGCTATAAGCATATTATGGGAAATTCTTTATGAGAAATCCTTAAAAAAGGAGGCAGGTCATACGCTTTACACACACTAAGCCTCCGGTTCAAGCACTATTGAGGATGGTCATCTTTCAATAAACTAAAATTTCAATGATCTTCCACCATTTTGGTAAATATATATCCATATTTCATATTTAGTTCTATACTTTTAAAGATAATGATCATTTTTATTAGTTTTCCTTTCATAGTATAACTTTATAATTCTGAGAAGCAACAAACACTGACAGTCAAGACAGCAGGGTTTCCTGTAAAATTTTAAAAACTTTTGAGTTAGGTCTACCATAAAACAAAAAAAAGATCTTGGGAGATCTTGCGTCCAGGAACACGCACAAAATTTTTTGGCAGATTTAAATAAATCAAAAGAAGTCTTATATGTCATCAGATATTTTTAAGGCAAAGATAATTTTACTAAATTTCAATTTTAATTACATATCTTAGACAACGGTATCCACTTTATCAGGAAGAGGTAAGCTAAGGAAAAACGTGTCAGTAATTTTTTTTTTTAATTGAGGCTGAATAATTACTATTAATGCAATGATAATGAATGATAAAACTAATTATACTAATTACTATAAATTCACTAAGATAAAAATATAAATAAAAATAAAAACTAAATAAAACAAAAAATTTTACCTATATCATCAAATATTACTCCTCTTCCTCTAAAGATAAAAACAGGTAAGCTTATGAATAAAACAAACTTTACGAAAAATTTTATTTCATCTGCTTAACAAAGCATTTCAGCCAGTAAAATGTCATTATCTATGAGAATATTTAACCAGATTGTAAAACATAACTGACTGATTTGGCCTGCGTCATGAAAATTAAAAATTTTCTGAGATAAAGACAATTATTATTTTTTTTTTTTTTAACTGAAGAAAGAAAGCTCATCTCAAAGTCAGAATCCATCTATAAATTTTAACAACTTACTTTTCAACTATCTCATTAAGTATAAGGTTTGCATGTTTTGATTCAACATTCTTTAGATTGGATATTTTCTTTGTTTGATCTTCTGTAGGTTGTTTAGGACCGGGTTTGGCTGTTTTTCTTGTGGATGGCTAAAAGAGATAACTTCTAATACAAAACAATAAAAAAAAATATGTTTTCAGGTCTATCTCTCATTGAAATTTGAAACAACTGCTAAAACTAAAAATTGATACCACTATTTACAATTATACAATAAAACTGGTTCACTGAGGAGGAAGTTTGTGGGAATGCTTAGGTATGTTTATTCAACCATGCTTAATTGATACCCAAATTATCAAAAATAACGAAATATAAGAAATATAGGTATAATGCCATTTCATAATAAAAAATTTAAGCACAAACTAAATTTGATTTTTGGGAATATTTAAATTACTTTCACTGCAAAAAAAAATTTTCTTAAGCTTCATTTTTTTTATATATATAAATATATAAAAGCATCGCATTAAATCTTTTGGATCTGCCCATATTTCACAAAAAACAAGAATAAGTTAAAACATTGAATAGTATGTTTGCAATAAATATTGTGAGGCAATACATAACATGTTATTTCAAAAGACATGTTAACAAATACTGAATTGCAAAAAAACGAAAATTTAAAAATAATTTTACAATTGTTATGTTTATTTTAACAAACTAAGCCCAACTTGTCATGGCTTAGGAATCACATTAAAAGACATTCAAAAATCATCTATTTAAGGAACTTTATTAAGGGGGATAAGATATTTTTTAAAAAGGAAAAGTAATATATATCTAATGTTCTTTTACAGTCGCAAGCATATTTTATTTCCCACCGAATGATATTTTAAATCATTTAGATTGTTGGGTTTACATGTAGTGGGTAACAAATATGGAAAAAATCTGAGAAATACGTCTTTCAATTCAATTTACAGAAATATTCAAAAAAATTTTAAGACAGTTATATCATTGACATTAGGAAAAAATTGATTTTCTGAAAATCATGTTAGTTTTTATTTCACTTTAGGAATTAAATATATACAACTATTAAATATTTACAAACAAGTATTTGAACGTTTGATTTACATTTTTTATATTTATTTCTAGATAAGATTTTTTTTTAATTATTTAGCTTTTATTTTTAAACTGTTTTATAAGGAGCTTTATGCACTAAATGCATAATTTTTTCTTTAATGAAATTTATGCTCTAAATGACTGCATAATTTTTTTCTTTAATGAAATTCATGCTCTAAATTTAATGAAATTTATGCTTTAAATGACATCATATTTTCTTATTTAATGAAACTTATGCTCTAAATGACATCAAATTTTATTACTTAATGAAATTTATGCACTAAATGATATCATGTTTTCTTCTTTTTTTAATTTTGCCAATTTAAATTAGTGTAAATTAATTATATCTTTGAAACAAAAAAATAGACATTGCTATAAAATTGGTTTCATAATGCATAAGCTATTTTATATCAGTTTATTTAACACTTCATGCTGCAGACAACTTATTTGATTTTCTTTTCCAATCAAACGGAGGGGGCCCCCTAAGACAAAAACAAGAATGAAAATTAAATATAAAAAAAAATCCTCTATTTTTAAAGGTTTGTAATTATACGCCAACAATATGCATATCTTTTTTTTTTTTTAAGTTAGCCACTTTCTGCAACACCACTACTAGCTAACAGAAGAGATAACAATAAAGTGGGTCTTACACAAAAATATCAGAAAGATATTGGTTGACATTAAACTTAAAGGAATGGAGATTATAATACAATGGAAAGCAATCAAAAGGCAGAGAGTACAAGGTATTTTGGAAGAAGATTGATGCAGAAAAGTTTTTGTGAAATCTATGGATCTATAACGTTAAAGGATGAGTAGCTAATAAAAACCTTGGGGTCCTTGAGAAACTCTTAAGTAAAGGTGTTACTCCTTTCAAATCACCATAAGAGCAGTGATAATGAGGCTACATTTCTACGATTGGTAAGTGATTGAAGATTCAAACAAAAATCAGGAAGAGCAAGGTTGAGTATACGTTTCTGAATCTGGACAAAAAGATGTAGACATACAGCAGAGACTCTGAACAAAAGATGGCAGCAATATTCAACACTTGGTCAAAAGGTAACTTTATAGATATAAAGCATACTCATGGGTGGAAGAAAGTGCCACACACGGAATAGACATCAAGCCATCACGACAGCAGATTTTGCAATGAATTCCATGTACGAATATCTGAATCCAAGAGAAGTTTTTTGAGAAAGTTAGGTCTAACAATCAAATTTTCGTAATTTCAGTGAGTTCACTATTATATATCAGCACAGATAGAAGGAAAGGTTCCCTAAAGGGATTTATGGAAAGAAGATTCATTTTTGAAGTATAGAATGACACCAACCATTTCCCACCCATTCATCAATAGTGCGAAGATCATCTGCCAAATCAGCTGCCAATTTAACCGTGTCAAAATTGTTTGTCTTCCCTAAATATGAGTACAAAGTAGTATCATCCACATACATAGCAAAATTATTTGATTAGATCGCTCTCCAGAATTTTTGAATACTGGGAAAACAGAGCTGACTTCGAGCAATAAGGAAAATAGGATTCAGCAATATATTGCTTAAACAACCTGCCTTATTTCTCTAATGACCTCAGGTTAAAATAGAAGTAGAAGGATCAAAGACTTACCATTAATTGACTCATATAGATGCTTCAGAAGTCTCAAAATCTGATGGACTGAGTGACCAGACATTCATGGACCTGGCTTTGGTAAGCGTTTAGTCTTCCCAATAACTCTTTTACAGTCACTGAGGGCTCTGGTAAAACAACATCTGCACTCAACACAACTAGTGCACTGAAGAAGCTGAAAATAAAGGTTGCAATGAGCAATTGCGGCAACTATTACTGGAGAAAACCATGGGCTTGAATGTGGTTTCACTTGATACTTGTGAGAGGGAATATAAGCATCGATGCCAGCCTAAAGCCAATAGGAAATTTCCTTACCATATTTCTCTGTATTTAGATTGAACATATGTTTGAGAGGAATATGACGAAGCAGGTCTTCTCCGAAGAGGTATTTGAAGGTGCTCGCATGCCTAAGACACTCGTCAAAGCCTTGACTAGGCTCAAAATATCAAGCGCCTTGTTTCATCTTTAATGTATTAAAAAAAATTTTCATTTGTAAATCAATATAGGCGGGCCATTTATATGGCCATGTAAAATTTCTCTTAGATGGACTTTTCTAAAAAGTTATCTTTTTACAACATATAAATAATAGCAGTATCACTCATGGTGTGAAATATATATTAAGATTTAATTATCGGTGTTAAATTTTAGTTTCCTTTTTCTGCCTCCTTTCTTTATTTATTTTAGATAACTAATAATCTTATGAAGGAAAAAGAAGCAACAAGATTTTAGCATATCCTCCGCAATCAATGACATAAACAGAATATCGAGTTATAAAAGTGAAATTGCTGACTTGGTTTAACTTAATAAGAATAGGCGAAGAAAGTCCTTGAATATTTTATGTCTTTTTTATAATGAATTCTTCTAAAAATTGAGTTACATTAGCTACCTATAATAATTGGAGAAAAAAATGCTCTCTTAGGAAATGAGAGCATCGAAGAAAATGGGATAAAATATGTTGTTATTAGTGTAAAGTTTGTGTCGTTACATTTCTTATGCTGCGATCATAAGAAAACACAACAAACTTCCTCATAACAAACCAATTGCCATCCAACAATTTGCTTGCTAAAATAATAATATTGATAGCGTGAGTGACAATTTTTTTTTTTTTTGCCAAGTGTTCCGAGAGCCCAATTTCTAACGATATATAAATGTAAATAAGCCCTTATCAGAACAGCTTGCCCATTTCCTCGAACAATTTGTTTACTTCCTTTTCTATCATGCTTTTACAGCTGATGTAAATGTTGAACTATACCTGCGTTTATCACATTTCAGACGATTACACAAAATCAAAAATTTTTTTAGTTGAAGTAAGTTTTACTATTTGTTTTAACTTATATAAATATTAGATGATATATCTATTATGGTGATAAATTCTGATCAGTCTTTTGCAACAATTCTTATCACAAAACACAATTAAAATGAGTATATTTTGTTTCTTTTTTCGCAAGAAAGTGCTGAAGTAAATAAGAAAAATATAATAGACTCAATTAAATATACCATACATCATCAGGAATTTCAAAAAATTGGTTTGAGATGTTCAATGATGTGAGTTATGCCATACACTGTTATTTATATAAATCTTATTTTTATTTCTAGAAAACGAAAACCAATCAGTGGGATGTTGCCTAGAAAATAAATGCTAAATACTATGAATATATTGCTTGATTTTTATTTACTGTTGTTATTTATTGTCTATTTTGACCCATTCCCTCTCCTTGTTGTAGTAGAACCAAAAAAAACTCCTGACTAAGCACTTATGACAGAATAGTCTAGATTATACTCAAACACAATTACTTAATTTACCCTTCCTGCTTTACACGGACTTGGTACCGTCACATGTGAAGTTAAAAAATCTCTGAAGACCTAGAGTCCTAAAAGCCCATGCAAAACTTGACTCACGAAGGCTTTTAAAACAGCCCACACAAAACCTTTTTAACACAAACTTTCATAACACCACGCGAGACTTCTTTGCGCCTTTGTTTTTTCCCTGAGAGACCCGGGAGTAGATTAAAAAAGCTGTCCCAGTCTCCATGGTGATAGGAAAACAATTTTATATGAATAGGTGCTCCATGGGAAGAGGTGATGTTAACGTTGATGACAACGTTAAACACTGCTTGGTGAGAGTTTCTTGAAGGACTAGATTTTCCAGATATCAGGACTTCTAAAGTTTTGAATTTTGTTACCAGAATTCTTTTTCTGTGAATAATCAATTTTTTTTAAATAAGCAACTAAATATTTTAATAATTTTTTTACAAACAGAAAATAGATTTCAGTTTACGCTTTGTATATATAGCTATAATATATAATATATAGCTTTCGCTTTATGTCAAATTTAATAAGCATCTCTTAAGACATTAAATTGATATTCTCACCAAGATAACAATAGATTTTGCTTCACATTATTAAATGCTACTTAGTTTTATGAGTAAATAAAAAATGTATAAAAAATGTTGTAAATGATTCAAAAATAATTGTTAGGTCTTTGATTTTAACGGTAATAGGTTCTAAATTTGAAATCTAACAGTTTAACTGTAATGGGTGTTAGTACAAAAATGAGAATTAAAAAATTAGAATTAAGTGGTGCTTATTCAACAAGAGCTTTTAATTGATAGAATTTTTTCAACTAAGTCTAGTATTTAAAAATATAATTGAAGAACTTGATAAAAATTCTTAAATTCTAATTTGTTTCAATTTTTCTTGCAATTTGTGTAAATAATATAGATAACATAAGATATTTTTTCATATTTTCAATTTTGATTAAGGAAAAGAAAAAGAAAATGCATTGCTAGTTTCAAAGACTGAAAAATACTTTTCAAAACTGAGAAAAATCAATAGGAGAAATGCATAAATAACTTTAAAATATGAAAATTCGGATGATTATTCAAAAAGTTTCCCAAAAAGTTATATCCATTTTAGTTTTTAAATCACGTTACTAACTGAGTGAATGCTAATGCAGTATATTTTAATAGCTAACAGATGTAAAAAATTATTAGGCATGACATTAAATATAAATTAAAATATGCCTTCATCCTGAATTTTTCAAAGAAAGAAAATTGAAAAGATAATTTCAAACCTGTTTTAGCTGCATATTTATTGGTTTTTGAACTGGAAAGGTTTTTGGTGGAGCCCTTTGAGACACTTTTTTAATATTCTTTTTTGATCCATTACCTTTAACATCACGTATATCTTTTACTTCCTTAGATTCTTTACTCTCATATTCACTAATAGAATTCCCTAAAATTGAAGAACACTAATTTTTCTTATTAAGGAAAGTTATTTGTGCCTAATTTAATATAAAATTTCACATCGTTAAACCTTTAAAAAGTTTTACGGACAGAAACATCCTATTTTATAGAAATTCTTACAGGAATTTAAACACGGTATAAACAATTGCTGCAGATCATGAATTTTGGCAATTTCAGTAATGTGTAAAATGATGAAACAGCTAGAACATGACCATGAATGTTCGTTAAATTCATTGTGGCCACCCAATAACACTAACTTACGATTGCTACATGAAAGTCTTATACAATATTAAAATATCACTCAAAAGAAAAAATTAAGTTCAAATAATATACCCCTATGTAAACCTGGCCCTTTAAGGCTTTCGCATAAGAAAAACAAAGGCGTGTGATAAAGGCAAAGGCTAAATACTTTACAGAAGTATTTAGCCTTTGCCTATTTATATGAATTTAATATATTTTTTGTTTTAATTCCTCTCATTTTGTTTAATGAAAATAGTCTCACAGCAGACAAAAAGAACCTTTAATTTGTCTGTAAATCTTATTGAGATTCCAGTGAAGCACAATCAAAACCGATTTGCTTAAAAATATTAAACTAAAGTTAAATTTTATTTATTATTGTTTCTTCCAACAGCAAAAAAGGAGTGCAGCAAGCTTTGCAGCTGGAGCTCATTTGGCAACAACGCAAAGAATTCTCTATAGTAAGGAAGTTTCTTTTTTGCTGACTCTGCAAAAATTTGTGCCAAAATTCGTGCCTTTTTTCAGGCTGAAATTTGTGCTTATTTTTTTCTCCCCATTTCTTTAGTAATAATAGTTGAACAGTAGAGAATAATTCAATCAAGACAAACAAACATAATCAATTTAGGCCTCTCTATGCGTTAAAACAAGTTTTAACGCATTTCAAAAAAATAATGATATCATGAAGTAAGCAAAAGAAGAATAATCAATGATACTTTTTCGAATTCCATATCAGAAAAAGGATTTTAACATTTTCGAAATATAATAAATATAATAATATAATAATAATAAAATATAACAATATTGCCAACTATAATTAGTATAAATCATTACTTATAAAAAAAGCTAAGCCTAGCTTTAAAAAAGTTGATCTCAATCCCCTTTTAGTAATAATCAAAATAATCTATCTAGATAACCTCTATAGGATTGTTATTTTCTACTATCAAGGATGAAGTCATGGTTTTTTAAAAATCCGGAAAAATGCCGCCCCTCTCTTTCTTTTATCTCCCTTCCCAGCGCAGCACACCATGGTTGTGCTGTTTGGAGAAAAAATTACAATATAAAAAGTTTTAGATCGTGATTTTACGATACTTAGAGACTACTTTCAACCAGGCAAATTTTCAGGCTGCAAATAAGCGTTAGTCAATGGTCAATGTCCGATAGGATTAGTGGTTTGTCTACTTCAAATCATTTTCTCTCAGACATCTTGTCTGGGAGATATCAAGACGAGAGAACTCATATAAAAGATGATAAAAATGACAAATAGATAAAGATATAAATTTAACTCCTACATTTTAACAAAATAACATAAACATAAGATGGCATGTGGAATGCAATTTATTTTAACCAAAATAAACAAAACTATTTTCTAAGAATAAAATGGTGGGATTTGGGACTTATCATTTTTAAGGCCTGTTTACATTAATTATAGCCAGTATTGACCACTTAAATACACACAGCTAAGCAAATAAAAGTTAAAATTTCTTCTTGATCATAATTTATTTGTTTAATAATATAACCAAAACAGAGGATATAGATGGAAAAATATTAATATAAATAGAATAATGTTAAAAAAATATATAGATATGTAATAAATTTGACATAATTTATTATATTCTAACATTATTCCATTTATAAAAAAATCTGCTAACTGATGCTTCACTAAAATCACTTTGTTTTTAATTTTTGTTTCTAAGGTACCCTAATTTGAAAAGTTAAAAATATCAAACATTTAATCTTTTTCAAAGAAATAGTACATATTTCTTCTGTCTCTCTAGCCGCTTTCTTTAAAAAAAAAAGAAAAAGACTTAATCTTTTGCAAAATAATAACCACATTTTTTTCTGTATAAATAAATAAAAAATATATTAAAATATTTAAATATAATGAAATATTTTGCAAAATAAGATAAATATTTTAAAATCGTATCCTGGTCAGTAACAAATAATTCCGTAAAATTTAGATACATTTCTCAGAATAATTTTAATATAAAAGAATATTTGGCTATCGTCCACATGTCTCTTTTAAATTCCATTAATTTTCTACTGTTGCTTTTTGTTTCATCGTCAAATGTAGAGGTAGGATAAAATTAAAAATAACTAAAATAACTTACAGATTGATGAAAAATCAAAACAATTTTTTTTCTTTAATAAACAATAAATAAATACAAATACTTATATCCTTATACACCCTAATACTCCCCATATTTATATTCACATCATAAACGTAACAAGCAAATTTGCCACAAAAAACCAACTCACATAACCACTAGTATAAAAAGAAAGGAAGTGATAAGTTTGATAAAAAACCTTATTGAATAATTATTATAACACCCTAAATTAATTTTCTTTGAAATATAGATAAAGGCAGAAAATGAGTTTCACTTAATAATTATGCATATAATGCGCAAGGTTACGAAAAGACAGTTAAACCAAAAATATTAAAAATATGCAGACTAACAACGCTATTTAAAGAAATTAATATTTGATTTATTTATGCGAAATAACCTATTCTTATTTATGACGCTTTAAAAGCAAGCAAATGCAGAATATCTGTACATATTTTGCATACATTCTGATAGACTTCAGTTAACCTTTTTGTTAATGATTATGTGTTGATTATGATGATTATATTGTTAATATATTGTTAATGATTATACAAATTTTATTTTCGTATGCAGTCAAGATAATCCTTCCATCTTAATCAATCCTTCTCTCAGCATCAATCCACAACACTTTTTTACAACTTTTATTTTTAAAAAAATACACAAAATCATCAACAATCACAAAAATCCAGAAATCCGGGAATATCCAGAATACTTTCATCACTGTATTTTCGAAATTTATTGAGCTTCATTGAAATGCCTTTAACTACCGTATTAATATTTATTAAAAAATAAAAGTTTTCAGCTATTGAACTCTCCTCAACATTTGAAAATTTGAATCTTCTTTAAAGGCACATGTTTTCAAGAAATAATTTTAAAAAGAACTTAAAGCCATAAAAAGAAACGTTGTTACAAACAAACAAAAGTGATGACAAGAAAAGATAAATAAAAGTGCTCAAGGATTTTAGTTTTCACTTAGCCAAAGATATTGCTTTTTATTTTATTCATTGCATGAAGCAAAAATATTTTTTGTGTGTGAACTAAACAGCACTAGCAATAAAATCATAAATTGAGTACTTTATCAAAGAACCATTGATACTAAATTGACTCGCCTTTTCTTATGATCCTAAATCATTAAAACAACAATATACTTTTTTCTAAATTTATAAAGTTCAAAGTTTTCACTAATCTCAGTTATCCGAGTATTACAAAGTTGCTTAAATATTACTAATCTCAGTTAACCAAGTATTACAAAGTTGCTTAAATATCACTAATCTCAGTTAACCAAGTATTACAAAGTTTCTCAAATATCACTAATCTCAGTTATCCGAGTATTACAAAGTTGCTTAAATATCACTAATCTCAGTTATCCGAGTATTATATAGTTGCTTAAATATCAACTAATCTCAGTTAACCAAGTATTACAAAGTTGCTTAAATATCACAAATGTCAATTATCCGAATATTAAAAAGATGCTTAAATATCACTAACCTCAATTTTCTAAGTACTACAAAGTTACTTAAAGTAACTATGCAATACTAAGATAACTGGAAAGTAAAACTCAAGAAATGTTTCTTTATGAAAAATTGTCAAACACACTAACATAAGTAAATTTATAGCATATAGTCTCATCTAAATTTAGAAAAACAAAAATTATCGATGTGCAACAGATACAAAAAAACTTACTAAGGTCAGTTATTCTTCCCTGAGCATGTTCTAACGTTGTTGCCATCTTCTCTTGTAACTTCCTTGCTCTGTCAAAATCATCTCCTAAATATAATAACAGCTTAGAGTAGCAAAAAAAGAAAAATCTTCATATTTTTACAACTCATTTGGCTAGTTTTGGACCTAGCAGAACCATAAGTATATTTATGAAATGTGTCCAATATAATAATTTACATGAGTTTTATTATGTCTAAAATTTATGGAATGCAAGTAATAAAAAACTTATTCTAAGAACATGACAGAAATATCATTTTTGCAATAAAATCATTTAACAAACCTGATGCATTTAGTTTAATTTTCATTCCTAGCTCCAACTCTGCAAGTCCTTTACTGTACTCTTCTAAAGTTTTTCTTTGCTCAGCAATTGAGATTTCTAGACAAAAATTTATTTTGATTTTGAATTTTTGAAACCTTAAGTGGCATTGAGTTATGATACTTACTAAATATTTGAAATTGTTTGGAAAAAAGGGGTCCAGTGACTGACTAATTTTCTCCTAACTAAAATACTTATAATCAACCAAAAAAATTAAAAATTAAATACAAATCACACTTGATCATACGTAAACACCTTGGCGTATTTAAAATGTATTAAATAAAATGCATTAATTAGGCAAATTAAACATCATTTTGATAATTAAATAGTGGTAAACCACCAATATGTTAAAATTTAAAAAGCATAAAAAATCTACACCTGTTGTTTGTTTCATTTTTAGACTTCCTTTGGAAGGAAGAGAATTTTGTATCCTTACAAAAGGTTTTTCTATTTCTTAATCCCAAGCTTATGCTTTTGTTGATGGTTTTTTTTTTTGAAGCTTTAAAAAGCTTGTTTTTTTTTTTGCTTAAGAAAAAGGTTTTACTTTTTCATACACAGAACAGTTGTGGAATATGTCAATAACCTTGCTGTTCTCCAGTCATGTAAATACAGAAAAAAAGAGATCTGCACAAAACTGCCACAAAAGATCTAATTTAGGCCGGCAAAGACTCTCTGAGTTTCTATGTAGGTTGCCAAATTTTTCATTTTGTTATCCAGCTTTGTCAAATCTCTGTAATTAGTTAAGCAGTAATGATGATATATTAATAGATTTTAGAATGTTTCATGTTAAACTGATAGTTTTAAGCTAACGTATATTTACACATATTAAATTTTAAGAGCAGTCTATGAGTATTTCTTTTTATTCTGACCCCTTTATTACTTTCAGTAGCCATTTCTCATACTGAAATGGCATATAGCAGTCATATTATCGAAGAAAAGCTCATAAAACCTTTTATAACATTACAATATACTTGATAGTAAACTTCATATAATAATTGTATGGGAATTTGGCAAGTGGGGAATTATAAAAAATACTATGTATACATTATAGTTTTGTATTAAAGTTGAATATTGTTGAAAATTTTTGATTAATATAACAAGTATCTATGTCTGAATTACCAGTTTTTTTTTCGCTGATATTTTACATTAAACCTGCTTCATCCAGGGCTTGAATTAATTCAAAAACTATTTTTAATTGTTATATTGGGGTATCATGCGTTCAATAAAATAAGTGGTCAAATCCTCATTGGAAAGCGGTATTTTCAAGATTATTCATGCAAATTTTCAAAAAAACAGGTCAAGGAACAGAAATCAGAAATGCACTTTTACAATACTAACTTCCATTTTATCAGGTTTTTGGTTTTATCATAAAAGCTATAATATCCAATTTCTCAATGAGTCAATCAAGGATGCTTTTGTGATTATATGACTATCTGGAAATATCCAATCTCTTGCATTCAGTTGAAGACCATGCCAACAGGTAAATGTAAATTTTTCATTTCCACATGAAACGACTGTGCCTTACAATCTTCTCTATTTTGCTTAGGCAATTTTTTGAGCAAGCCAGTTTATGTTTATCTCAATTCTTCAGTGCCAAAAAAGCATTGTTCGACCTTTTATTGTTCAAACAATAATGTAGGAATTCGAACTACTGCTGCGCAAAAAACCATTGAACTGTAGAAGAGGGAATTAATGATCGCATTCCTGATTAGGGCCGACCACAAATCTGGCACGTCAGTATGGGTTCCTGACAAGCATGACGTGTCAAGCAAACGTAGATGGTATGTCACTCAGCGACGGACTCACACTAACTGGTATAGTTCAGCTCTCACTTGAGTGTTCGATCCAAAAACTCATCCATATACCATCAGCCAATTGAAAAAGCATTTGCGTGAAAACCAGGGATGGATCACATCTAGAATTCAGAGACTTACTTGACTCTGGGGATATGAAAGAAATCACCGCCCGTGAAGTCGTTTATAGTGTTGGTATTAAATCAAAGATCAAATTCTCAGTCAGAGACGTGGCTGTTCAGTTCATTGGAGAATTCGCTAGGCATGGTAACGAATCTAGCATTATTATTTGTGGTTACAATGAAGCTGCCTACATTTGCAAAGTTCTAGGAAGAAAAAATTGACTGTTAGAATTCCAGAAAGTCAACAACACCCACTCCATCAAATATAAAGACGAAAAGATAAGAGCTCAGTGGTTTCATATACGGCATTCGTGCTTGCATATACAAATATTGCACTCCGAACTATGCTGAGACGTTTCCCCCAAAAAGACGTCCTATGAGTACGCACAGATGCCATCTAAATGCCAAGTCCCTTTCAATCGAGGACAAAAACCTACTTGTTGAGGACCCACTAATGAGGTATGGAACATGGAGACACAAGCTGTCCGAATATGAGTGGCATCCTGAAGCTGCAGCTTGGACAATTGAACCAGTTGGACAACTTCAATTGCAAGCGAGCGATGTTGCTCCTCTTCCGTCTGATCTCATGGCGGCTACTGTGAGGTGTACATATTTGACTAGTCAGGGTGGAAGCGGAAAGACGGAGTGGGTCGTGAACACCTTTACTGGGTGTAAACTGGTCGTGCTCACCATAGAAAACGGACTAACTGAGCCTCACCGAGATAATCCTCCCTTTGGCTTAGAATCCCGCCAATCTCTGACCACCCATCATAACTTCTGCATCGACCCCACAAAGCTGATAGACTTGACAATCTTGTTGAGGTTATAGTGTCTGACGAGTTTTGTAAGGTTCCAACCAAGACTCTCAAGATCATACTCGACTACCTGGCTCGTCAAACTTTTCAGGTAATATGTTGTGGAGACAGTGGGAAGATTCCCCCATGGAGTGATAAAGAACGACCACAAGAAATGCTGAAGAAATGGGCCGGGTCAAACATTAACCAATTTGAAACTGATTATTGATGCGTCTGCTATTAGCATTTGCAAGGGAGTGAAACCAACATGTTACATACTGTCAAAGGGTTGATATGGTGCCAGCCAGACTGTGTTCAGCTCAATCTCTTCCGTGAGCATTTCCTAGGTATGGAATTCAATCAGGCTTTACAAAACACTAGACCAAACAATATTTGGGCATGTTACACTAACGTCCTAACCTAATTCATCCACCCAGACATCGCCCTGATCAAAAAAAGGTTGAAACACAATGTAGTCGAAGACAGAGAGAAGAAGCGTAAAAAACATGAGACAGCAGACTCACTGTTGACCCGCCAATGAAATGATCAACATTGCAAACAAAAAGTATTTAAAGTGTGGTACCGCATTCTTGTTACAGGGCTACACGAAATGTCACAGGCAGCCCTTTAGTATCGATCGAATTAACAACAGTGAAGAGCATTATAAATGGAACATTCGACTCATGTAACTATCGTTTAATTGCCGACACAAGCGCTAAAATTAGTATGATGACTTTGCAGACGACAGATGTGAATACTGGTGAGTCACAAGTCTCACCTATTGGACACGATATTAAGCCTGATGGAATTACCAACAAACGTGGCCCAATGGGGCCAACTGGATCTAATTGGATCTCTGGTGCTAAAGGAGAACCCGGTAAACGTGGAACGACCGGTGCTTTGGATCCTAAATAATAACCCGGTTAACGTGGACCTACTGGTGCTTTGTATCCTAAAGGAGAACCTGGTGAACGTGGACCTGCCAGCATTTCGAGTCCAAAAGGAGAACCCGGTGAGCAAGGATCTGGAGAGAAAAACATAACTTGCACCCGATGGAGGGATTTCTCAAATAAAGGATGGATTATTTCTCACCTCATTGAAGCTTCTATGAGACGGCTTAGTTAGTGGTTATGACAAAACAATATTGATGGACTCTCCCGAGGAATACAGTTTCCAGTATATTATCTCAACATATGATGGTTGGAATAGGTTTGCTACGATTGCCCCTGCTACACTCCCAAAGGAGGATCATTGGAGGATAAAAATCAAAGGCAAGATGGCTCTGAGTTTTCAGACAAGAGATCCCAAAAAGCCACATCAGTACGTCAAGATTGGTGAGATGATGAAAGGCAGGAGTGGGAATTAGGTAGTATTTATGGTGCCAAATAACGATATTGAAGAAATAATCCCTTATAATATCGACATGGATAAAGTCAATAGATACCCTCAATTATACCCTACATAAAACAAACCACATACTATGACCAAGTCTGGGGCAGACTACCGATTGACACAGGTAGCCACAGTTAAAAGACCAGCTAAAGACTGAGATTGACTGCCGTGAAAGCCTTGTGAACAAACATACTCGAGCCGTCAACATTATCGATGGTGTTGATGTTGGGGATACTGTAATAGACGTTGTTCTAAGCAGCATTGGAACAGGCCTCATAGCAACCATGATCACTGCACTGATTATTCCAATCATCATGAGATATGCTGTCAGGTGTGGTCTTGTGAGTACTGGCACAAAGCTTGCCTCTAGTTGAATAAGAATAAAAACTCAAAAGTATGACTGAATCCGCATGCTCGCAGAGGGCAAGCTCAATACAACTGCAGACTTAGTAAGCAAGGCATTTTAAGATGGTGCTGTAAGTCAAGACGAGTTTCATTTGATTTTAGAAGAAGTTCAAAAATACCACGCTATGAAGAAGGAAGTAAAAGCGAAGATGCAGAAAAAAAACTTAGAGCTTGACGAGGCCATAAAAAAGGAATTGGTCGAGAGAGTCAGCATGGAAGCCCACCATTTCTTCACAAAAAATCGGGGCTGTGAGCTCATTTTAGAGACTAATCACTTCAACTCACCACCAGCGTATATGCACCCAAAACTGAGTGCACTATGTTGGGCTTACACTGAATATTAACTCCCTATGGTTGGGAGAAATAAAAATTACTTTTTTTATAAAAAAAATCAAAACAATAACAAACTTTAATTTTAACAGTATACATATATGTTTAACATAGGTAGAATTTATCGTGTTGAATTACATGTGAATCAAATGTTAATCAAATCAAACAAGTCAAACAAAACAACAAAGCATTCTTTAAAAGTTTATAAAATATATATTTTAAGAGTTTTCTATAAGCTCATAAGTAAATAATCAAAGTTACTTGATTGTTATCTTCTTTATATGTGTGTAGTCAATGATATTTTTATTACTATTTTGTAACTAGAATCAAAACTCTCGAGAGAGAACCCACTTAGGATTTTAACTTTACTCAAGAGTGTTTTTATTACTTCAAATCCCTGTGAACTGGTGATTTAACCAGTTAACAGGTACATATCTTATTTTTTTGTTTCATAACCCGCTAGGTGGTGATTGAACCAGTTAACAGGCACGCGATATTTTATTATACTAAAATTATACTACTTTTACATGATTAAATATACAAAAAAAGTATAAAATACTGTAATCTGGGAGAGGGGAGGCGTCGTGGAGGCTCATTTATTCACTTTTCCACTACCTTACATAATTATATATATACATTTTAGTTAATGATTTTGTGTACATTAATTTGTACCTGATTATATATACAAGTTAGCTAATAATTATATATATATATATATAAAACGGCGAGAGCCACGGTTTATGCACGCAGATTATGTCGGACTCTGTGTCGCACCATGCTTTAAAAATTTTCACACATAAATGTGTACTGTAATACTAATGATTGCCACTAAAAAATTGTTTGCTTTAAAGGGCAGTTTAGGACACATTTAAATTTGACAAATAAAAAGATTGCTGAAAAAAGAGGCTGGTTGTCATTGCTGAAAAAAGAGGCTAGTTGTCATTGCATTTTACAATGATAAAGATTGCTTAAAAAAGCCTGATTCCTAAAGTATTTTACATTTTAAATTAGACAATACCATAGACTGCTTTAAAAAAATTTGATATATTTTAAGGTAATATATGTATCTATCAAATTTATTAACTTATAAAAAAAACTAACAAACCATGAGATTCATCCAACTTTAATGCATTTGAGATATATTGATAGGCTTGCTTGTGATGCTTTCGTACTTTAACAATGATACTTGGTGTCTCAATAGATTTGTTTTCCTTTTCCATATTTTACACTAAAATAGAGAAATCAAGATTAGTTAAAGCCAAAAAAAATCATAGTAATGAGTTTAAGAGAATCATCTCTATATGCTTTGCTCAGAAAAAAAAAATATTTTAAAAATGAATATGTAGATGCATAGCATTTTTCTTATCCATAGAAAATCTTTTTCTACTTTCAAGCACTGATAAATTTATTACATGTAAAAACTAGCTTTATAAGATCACTCACTACAGTTTAAAAGATGAAAAAAAGCTTTACCAATATTAACTCAATAAAAATTTATATAACTTTTAAAGTTATTCAAAAAAAAATTCTGATAGAGAGCTTTAATATTTATTCAGTAATCGCCAAAAAAAAAATTATCACAGAACTAACTTACACTTTAAAACAAAAAATGATAATAAAAAAACTTACATATTTATATAATTTAAACAAAGTTTAAGTAAGAAAAGAAGCAAGCTAGCAAGAAAGCAAACAACCAAGCAAGCAAGCAAGCAGGCAGGCTGGCTGGCTGGCAGGCAGACAAGCAAGCAAGCAAGCCAGCACATATATACTTAGAAGAAAATTAAAGTTTACTGTAAGATTTAAGTCTTAATATGTGAAGTAGACTGTCCGAAACATTTAATGAAGTGTCAAGGACAAATTATTAATTCTGGAAATAACTTTCACTAGTTATCAACTATACCACTTTCCAATTTCAATGCCACTGTTGACTTCACTACTACTGAAATCATGATTTTATTTGTTACTACACTTACTGTCAACACGTTCTCTTCTAGTCCTTTCTTCCACTTCTTTTTTTTTCTTTTATATATAACAAATTTAGGACATAGGACGGGAACATACATACGCCAACTAAATTCTGCTAAAATATGTTGCCCAAAATTCGATAATATTTTCACCGTAAACTCAACCATCAAGTGGGCTTTTCACTACGTTCTCTAAAGTTCGACTCCTTAGAGCACTGTGCCACAGATCCACTTCTCTTCCATATATTCTGCTATAAAGACCAAATCATCTGCATACAATAACTCCTATGGACATCGTGTTCTTAACTCCATTGACAACGCCTCAAAACCAATAAAAACTACAAAGCACTGTCCTGATGTACACCAACATTATCCATTATTTCCCTCAGTAGCTTATTGAACACTCTTTAGATAACTTTCCTTACTTGATCAGCATGCTTCAATCCTCTATAAATACTTCTTTCTAGAACATCACCCTTTGCCATCAAACTAAACACTTAATTGCCAGTCTTTTGTAATAGCATCAACCTTCAAATCGAAAGAATTGATTACTTGCAATAAGCCAATCATCATATTATTAGCAGCCTCTTTTACCCATACTGTCATAGTCTGAATAGTCGTCCCTTGCAATAACATCTGACAAACTATATTTGACCCCTTTGTGTTAATAAACTTCTCCTAATGACCCTTATAAGCAAATTTCTTTTCTCCTCTGTGCTAGCCAAAACAATTTCATCATTACGTATACACTTTTCACTTACAACATTCTGATTTGACTTTCAATCTTTCAATACTTTGCTATCTTAAACACATCTGCAAAACTGCTCCTTTCTGCTCCAGATTTTGCTACATACACTGCCGTGCAAGCACAGCACTTTCATTCTTTCCTAAATCTCCTCATTAATCTTAAACACTGGTCAATCTTACTATTCCACCACCAGGTCTACCTATGTCTAGCCCTTTTGTCCACCCAAACATGTCTTTAGTGGGTTCAAAAAGACTGTTTCTCAAAGTACTCTAAGTACTTTCAATATTTTAATTGTCACACTGACCTTCACAAGACAAGTGTTGGACTCTTGGAGTAACTTTTCTTCCCTCAATTTCTAGACCTTCCGAGAGAGCCTGTGCTTTCCCTTAACTTACTTAGCTCTCATCTTTTTTCTCATATAGAATCACTTCAGTGTTTCATGCTAAATAAAATATTTGCTTGATATCTTGATGTTAATTTTACAACAAACGATTCATTCTCACTTTTAATGTTTACTAGCCATTTCTTTTTTAAATTTCTATCTTTCGGAAGTTTGTAAAAACTGATCTTGCCATTGGCATATCTCATGTCACGACTACAACCAACTGCAACACAAATTACCATTTTAATAATAGAAATAATATATAATATAATATAACAAAAAATTTAGTTTGTATATCTCTTCCTATCTCTTATAACAAGATTTTTTGCTTTTTAAACGTCTTTACTGATTACATTTTTACTCGATTACATGTTTGGTCATGAAGTCAGTTAAATTTTCTTCCACACACATCACGCTTATAACTATATTTACCCATCCTCAATATTATATTTACTAAACTTACTCTCACTAAATCTAAATTAAAAGAGCAAGATTTCTAATATCAAGGTAAATATTATCCATTGATCTTGCTATTATATCAAAACATGATTGAATATACTAACTATTAAAGGTATTAACAAAAATGACAGGCTAATAAAAACCATTTAGTTTTACTAGACATAAATTAATATTTATTAAATAAAACTTTAACTGGTATTAATATATCAACTAATATAAATGAAGTTATATAATATATAAATTCCTGACTAAAATAAAGGTATATATATACATGGACATAGGGCTTCTAAAATTCTAAAAGTTTAAAAACAAATGGTGGCAAGAATAGGCACAAAAATTGTCTGTCACAACAATATTTCCATTGTGGTCCAGTTATACATCACACAAAAACAGATTAAAATAAAAGCATAGTTAAAATTTTTTATATTTATTTTATCTATATTTATTAAGTCTACGACTATATCTAAAGAGGTAAGAAATGTCTCCTTGATCTTATGTTTAAATACGTTATAGTTTGTGATTGATTTTATTTC
>JAUZNK010059723.1:0-15033 GCA_035046665.1 Euphysa ruthae
ATCTTGTAACGCTTGTTACAAGATGAAGATAACGATTCGAACCAGTTGACATAAGATGACCAATAAATGAAAATTTACAAAAGCAAGTGCTTTAGTACTATATGTACAAAACTACGTTGCTACATGTCAGAGAGACTATAAACAGCTTAATTACGTACGTATTCTAGCCACCCGAAGTACATCACTTTAGTTAGCTGTTAAAGTCAACAAATTTTATTTTATTGCTGTTTGTTGATTTTCGTAATAAGCGGCTCTTATTTTTTTAAAAGCACTTCCTGTAATTTTGAAACACTTTTATGCCTTAGAAAAGTATGATGCAACAGAATCACATATTCTGTGTTATTAAGGTATTTGCGACGATGTAATAAGTTTAAATATTCTATGATTCTGAAAGTTGATCATGAAATTTATTCATCTGATTTTATCAAAGGTTGATGCAAACAGCTCATATACTCCATGATAATATTTCTGGATGCTAAAGAACCTGTATTCTTTTTTTAAAGAAACGCGTTTCCCATATTGGCGAGATAAAATATGATAAGAGAAACAACGGAGTCAACAGACAAGAAAATGAATATGAAAACAAAGAAGTTGCTGCCAGTTCATAAATATTGTGCGTGTTTCATACCTGAAGTTTTTTAATCGAGATCCATCGAATAAGGGTTTGCAGCACTAAATTTTAGGAAAAATCAAAGCTATGAAAAAACTTAAGTTTATTGTATAGTATTTTGGTACGGCAAATACCTGAAAGAGAATTACCACTTGCGTTTTTATACGAAAATATTATGTATACTACAAACAATTTGGCAGAGTGCTTTCTGATTTGCTCATCTGAAAAAAAATCCACACTTGACTAGGTATTTCACTGTTCACTTTCTGCCACTAGCTAGTAAACGTCAGTTTTATCAATTCTGAAGCCAAAAAAAAAATTGCTGAAAGTATACCGGGTTATCTTGTTGCCGTTTGCTGGTAATTACAACAAATGAAATCCATCGGTGTCACAAACTGTGTGCACAAATGATTTAACACGTACTCCTTTTATCTTGCGTCGAATCATGGTGTGATAGCATTTCTACTATGGGTCCGTTTATCGGAAACTCCCTAATTTAAATTTAAATTTTTTTTTTTTTTTTTTTTTTTACACTACAAAGGAGAAATATCTAGAAATTAAGAAAGAAACTTTCTTAAATTATGGTTTTAAGATTAAAAACAGTGGCCATCTAAGCACAGTAGTTGAGGCTTTATATCTAAGCACACTAGTTGGGACTTTATATCCTAATCACAGTAGTTGGGACTTTATACGGTTATAAGTTCTGTCATTAATGAATTAAACAAACAAAATAACAAAATATTCTTATCGCGAGCATCGGCAAAAAGTATGAAATGGCTTTATAAAATTATGAAAAATCTTTGATTATTTTTAATTTTTGAAAGCTTGTTTATTGTCTGAAAATACAGACCTTCTAATATTTAAACACTTGCATGAATTAGAAAATACTACACGATCTAAAACCATAAATGTTTGCTTTAGCCAAAAAAGTATCCAACAATAAAGCAGAGTTTAGGGATCGGCTTTGCAAACCTAATATCTTTTACAGATTTTAATGGTGTTTACATATCCAAATTCAGCTAAAATTTGCTCACACCTCTTCTTTCATTCCTCTTCTTTCATACCTCTTCTTTCATTCCTCTTCTTTCAGGCGAAAAGCTAGCAAAAACTTTCATCGTATTTGCATACATGCAAATGACATAAAGGAATTGTAAAGTAAAAGGGATGTCACCTGATGCAAATAGACGTACAAATTATACTTCTAGAATACATTCGAAAATTCATTTCGGTGCCATTTATTTGATTTAACGAAACAAGTAATAAATTTATTAATAAGCGTATAAAATAGCTTGATAACGTGTTCTGAAACAAAATAAATTTGATAACCAATACTTAAATTATTTTTTTTCTTTTTATTTTTTTAAACTTGATTTTACAATTAATTGTACAAAAAGATTGTTTGACAAATTGCATCATTTTTTTACGACCATATGAAAATTCAATACTTCTTTAGCTAACCTGAGCAGATTTTTACTTTTGCTTTTACCCCCTTTGATGCACTCCTTCTCAGTTTTGCCCAAATTTTAAAAAAATTTGGAACATAAAATAATAATCTTAAAAAAGCGAAAGTTTGAGGCGACAAATATATAGTTTCCTCAGCTCAACAAATAGCTAAAAATATCATGTGATTTACCAAAACATATGTTATCTATATTATTATTATTATAAGAAATGAGAGACGCTTTCTTAAGATTGATTTAGGTTTTATGCAAATTTAAATCGCTTATTATTTATCAATTAATGGCTATAGGACATGTTCCCTATCAGAACATCACCAAGGTTTTGTAGCAAAGTCTGGAGTAAATAGGACAAAACATGTGTTTACTTATGTTTGCTTTAATATTTATGCCATAAATGAAACTGAATAATTCAACTATATTTCAGAAAAAGGATTTTTAGATATTGGAATATGCTTGTGTTAAATTTAAACTGTTTCACTTGCCACTTAAAGTTTATTTTTACGATTTTTTATGTTGTTTTTATCAAATATTGTTGACTGATTTTCCTAACAGTATTCAAATTGGGGTTATAAATTCTCCAATATAATTCTCCTAACTATAACCTAATCTTTACAAACTAAATTGCAGCCGAAGCCTCATTCGAATAAAAATCGATATATTTACAACATTTTCAGAAAGTAAAACGTGTAACGGATAATCAAGTAATAAAAAAATGTGACCAAAAAATCCATTTATAGACTTACTCCATTAAGTTAGCCTCTTAAATTTTAGTTATCTTCATTTCTAGTTTCTTAAATTATATATCACCGGAGCAGATCTGACTTCCTATAATTTTGAATTTTCTATAATTTAAATTTTGAATCCCTTTTTTATAAGTAAATTATACGATAATATCTTACAAAAATAAAAAATAATAAAAATTGGCCACAACATACCCTTTTTCAGAGGGGTAAAAACCAGAGGAAGAAAAATGATGCAAAGAACGAATGGAAACTTTAATTTTTAATTAAGAAATTCATTTACCTAAAAATGAGAGTCTTTAAAAAAAATATATTTATATTTTAAATGAACTGCAGTACTTAAAAATGCTTCACTCTTATCAGGTTTATTCTAATGAAGATTTTTTTTTTACATATTTGATACATTATTCAAACAAAAGATGAAGACGTAGCTAAATAAAAAAGAAAACATAAATGCCCTAAATTATTTTAAAAACAAAAGAAATTGAAAGCAGGCAGACGTGTACATAACATATAAAATGGACAGTAACTTTTTTTAATTTGCATTGAAATTATAAACTTTACGTTGCTTATAGTGATGCATTCTAAATAAATTTGTAATAACTGAGTTATTTGCAGATATAAATTTATATATTCTTTCATAAAAAAACGTTAGGAAATCATTCATTACGTTTTAAAGACCTTATTATTATTTGAGCAATTAATTTAATTAATTTAAATGTAATATTTTTTAAATGCGGTGATCTACTGAGGAAGTGTAAAAACAGTTCCAATATCAGAGCGTACACTAGCTATAGTAAAGTGTGCGAACACAATATATCAATTAGTTTGTTAAACATAACACAGTGCTAAGCCAATAGTATGTCATATGTATTGTCTGTGACTGGGAAGAGATATTTAATAATGGCCGGATGTCTATAATTTAATCTTTTATCTGATTCGAGGAGGGATTACAAACTTTAAACATTAAGAAAACAGTTGAATGTGGCTTGCAGTGTAGAAAATAAGTCAATAAATCCTGATCACTATTTTTCATTCATTTTTAAAGAAACTTTGTTACATAAACCGTATAGATTTTTTTTGTGGTTGGAGCGAGATATATAACTATATATTGAAACCGCTGTTTGAACAATTTCAGGACACAATTGGAAAGCATGATCTCTCATAACGAAAAAAATTTACGTCTAGACTTAGATATGCCTAGTAAAACGTATTTATCATTTTCTGTAGAAAATATATTAAAACCTGCTTCACATTGTGTGCGCTATAAAGACAGTTATCAAAACGAGACGCTAAATGAAAGTTATAGCACAGCAACAAGCGATACATCTTCAAATGCATCATATAGTGTTACATCTGAAACGAACCTTGAAATTAATGGAAATAACCAACACTTTACAGAACGTTTAAAGCAACATTTATCTCCCAATACAAATTATTCGTTAAAAAAATTTTCTTCTGATGGACAACTCATAGAAAGACTTACAGGTTTTTATATCTTTTAAGTAGTTTTTGAATTTGCAGTGTTTAATAACTTGCTTGATATTACAACGAACTCTACATAAAGAGTTTTATAAAGTTTGACAAAGTATCCTCTTTTAAGTTAGAACCAATTAAACCTTTCTTAGTAGCCTAGATAAAAAATTTATTTTTTAATTAGAACCTTAGAGCTAAAAGCTAAATCTTTTGTTTTTCTTCGGAATTGCATTGCTCATAATAGTTTGGGATGAAAAGTAAAAACTATCCGAGATCGATAGAGATCAAAATAGAAAATATATATTATTATCAAATTATTTGTTGGTTTAAATTTCGCATCTTAAGTTTCATTTCCACTGAAATTAAATTAAGAATAAACTTGATTTCTGAAATCCATTCAATTGCAAATTAAAAAATATTTAAAGTGGTGATATAAAAAGGTTGGAAGTTAACCATCACATGAAAGTAACGATTAACCCTTCTTCTTTTTTCTTAGGCTCGAATTTTATGAGTTACATTAAATATATTTTTCCCTTGTATTTTAATTTACATGCTTGTTTGTTACTCTTCCTTTGCTATTTTTGATGGCGTTTCTATTTTTCTTTGCAAAATCCCTAAAATATTCAAAATATTTTTTTCACAAAATGGAAATAAAGTATACAATTTAAAAAAAAAAAATTTTTAAGAATAATACTTTTAACTCCATTTTACCAAATTTAGTATCTTTTTGCATTAGTCTACGTATATTCCAACCCTTATTGATTGAACTACGCCGATTTGCGAAATTTCTCGTATGATAAATGTTTGAATAATCGTTGCCAGGGCTACGGGCATCTTAAAATTCTCTTTCTCTATTTCTAAATAATACATATAATATGAAACGGATGATAATGAATAAAAGATTCGCTTGAAAGATAATTTCTAACATTATTGGTATATAGGAAACCTTAATTCGTTCATAATCTCATTATGCAACATTTTTTCGTTCACAGACGACTCCAAACTTGAAATAGGATTACATTAAATTAATCTTTTACAAATTTATAACTTGCTGTCTTTTTAGCAAAAAACCTTAAGAAACACTTAAAATCTTAATTTTTATAGGCGCCATTTTTTGTCTTTATTGACGCCAAAATTTCATTTTGTAGACGTGATGTTAGATACGCAAAACAATACCCATGGAAGAAAACACCGACGTGTTCGGACGGCGTTTACACACCACCAATTGACAACCCTAGAACGAACCTTTGAAACAAGTCATTATCCTGATATTGTTCTCAGAGAGAGATTAGCCTCGTTTACAGGTTTAGCCGAAAGTCGTATTCAAGTACGTAAGCATATCACCAGTTTGGTAGATATTTTAAAATATATTTTGATTTTTTACAAGTATAGTTTTCACCCCGATATTGGGTAGATGAAGTCTTATTGTTGCTTGTCAATACTCCTATTTGGAGATAAGGTTCGTGTTGTCCTATATTTTAACATAATAAACAACGTTAAATAAAATTTTTAATTTAAATTTTAAGTTTCAAAAAGTTTATAAACTGTTGTGATTCGAAAGCTATTTTTTAATTGAAAGTAAGAAAATATATACTTTTTTTCTTTTTACTAATAAAGAAAATTTAGAAAAAAAATTGATTCAAGAAATTTATTGAATTTTAAAACAGTTACTGATTATTCTAAATATAATTTAAAAGCTTTTCATGTTTCAAACTTCATTTCATTAAAAGACAGGCTGTGTGTGTGTGTTTTTTTTTGTCACCAACCGCGTTTGTATCAGTGCCTCCTTTTAGTCAAAATTTCTCAAACGAATTTTACTTACTTTACATAAATATATATTTGTGTGTACATAATTTCTCAAGTCCCCATTTTTTAGGCATCTAGTTTTGCGTGTGACCAATTAAATCAATTTGGCGAGTAAAAAATCACACGAGGCTTGCTAAATGCCAAACTTTTGCAGTAATTAAAATGTGGTAGAAATTTTGTTGCTACTTGTTTCGGCAGTAGAAAAGTACGTCAATTACGTACGTCAAAGTAGTAAAGTAAGTCATTAAGACAAAAAATGATTTTCAAAGGAAAATAATTTTAGATGTACATTATAAATTTTGGGTTATTTTGTGTTTGAATAACTTTGAGTATACTATCTTTCACAAATGGAAATTAATTGGAAAAAACATATTGTTAATAACTTTGCGAATAACAGCCAGATTTGCCAAACTTGATATGATTATGGTCTTATCATTATTATTAATTTTTTTTTTTTTTTTTAACTAAGTAACTCCATTGTTGTCATGAGTTTTAAAAAGTTATGTTCATACCAATATTTTGTTAAATATCACTTCTCCAAAAGTTTGCTTCTTTAATCAATCAACCCTAGTGTTCTGCAGGTCAGATTTTTTTTTATAGCAATAATGGAGCTCAGAGACAAATATTATTTTATATATATATATTTAAGACCGTTGCTGAGCATGATTTTATTATTAATCACTTTATGACAAAAGTTTAATTTGCTTTCTAGGTTTGGTTCAAAAATCGTCGAGCAAAGTTCCGTAAAAATCAGTGCTACCACACAAAGAGTACAGATAACAATAAAAAACAGGCTAAAAATCCTGAAAACACATTTTATATAAAAAATGAAAATAAGAGTTATTACAAAACTGCCCACGGTAGTGATCTGCATATATATAATCAAAGTATAAAGAGTTATAAATCATTACCAAGATACGAAAATATGTCATATAATGAACTACGTAAGTCACATGGTTCGTTAATATCTTATTAACACAAATAGAAGTATTCTTTTATGAAAATTGCATTTTTTTTTGCTAGAGTTTTGTTAGCTATCCCTACTTGATATTTTTGTTTTTATCTTTCTTTCTTTGTTGTTTTTCCTTCTTTTTAATATTAATCCTGAGTGTAAACTTAGACTATTTTCATCTAATCCGACTCAAAGCTTTTAGCTAAATTAAGTTCGTCTTAAATCGAAAAAGTCAATAATCTACAACAGTGATCAGGGTACGATAGTTTTTAGATGAAATGTTTTGCTTTTCAAAGTAAATTTTGCAAAATTAATTATAAGTCATAGAAGAAATTTATAACAAAACCATTAAGCATCTGAATTGGTCTAAGGGTTGAGATTCTGCCTAGAAATCAGTTTGAATCATCCCAGGACAATCCTAACGAGCGCAAAAAGAAGAGTGTGGGTGCTGGAAAAGATTAACCGAATTAATCAAAATGCTTTCTAGGAATCCTTGCACCCATTTACAAATCAAAAAAAAATTTACGATAAACAATAATGTAATACAGTGATAAATATTATTTCTTGTTAAGATGGTATTCATAAAAAAAAAAAAAAAAAAACTTGATGTTATGTATGAATGACGTGACTAATCGTAAGATATGACATGCTAAGTCAGTCAATTTAAAACAAATAAATGTTAAACTCAGTTATGGAATGTCACTATTTTATCTAAAATAAATAAATGTTAAACTCAGTCTTGAAGTATCCCTTTTTATCTCGAGTAAATAAATGTTAAGTATAAAATTAATATTAAATAATAAAAAGTCAAAATTAACAGAAATTTAAACTGCTTTTTTTTATAACGTGCTCATGTTGGAATACCGTCAGGGACACCAAAATTTGGAAAAGTGAGGTATTAAGATAATAAACAGTCTATGCTACGATTAAACACTTGTTTCAACAACACTACACCTTACTTGTATTTATTCTATAAGAAAAATTTATAAATGTTCTTGTCTTAACTTTTTTTAACTCTTCTGGTGCAGCTTTACAAGTCATCCATACAATTGATACATCACCGCTGACAATCTTCCAGCCGTAGCCATTCGGTGAAGGTGCACCAGGATTTGATTTAGAAAATAACTTCCAGGTATGACTTTGATAGTTTTCTCGCAATGTATTTTGGTGTAAGCTTGATTGACACGGTGGTAATTTTTCACAGCAAATGTTGCTTTTTTAATGCAGTACATTTTATTAGTTCGTTGACTTTGGTTAACTTATAATCATAGAGAGCGTATACAAATGTGTCTATTATTTTATAAACTTCATCATCTCTTTACCATGATTCGACAAGTGCGTTTAAAAAAACCAGCATTGTAACATTGTATTTAATAAACCTTTCCCTTATTGATTTAATGTATATCTGAACAGACCATAACTCGGAGACTGCTAATGATAGAATGAAATCGTCTATATCATGAGTATGAATAACAAACGTATTTTGAATTTGATTTGCATCTAGTAGATGAAGAAACACTGGAGTATCTGCATCTTCTTGTTGACATTGCAATCTATCTACATATCGTCCACCATATTTTGACAGTTCGCAACATTTGTCACCAAATTTTACATAATACTTTCTCCCTCTAAATTTTTGAAGTGGTTGTGACATTTCCATTCCTATACTACAAATCTGATAAGTTCTGTTTTGCTGTAAGATGAAAAAAGAAATTGACTTCATTTTATATATATTTTTTTATTTTAGACATTAGAACATTATTTTTAAATAGTAAGTATACATAGCATCTTCGCGATCATTTATTCGATCAGCTTTCTTACTTACAGATAACGTAGGTGTCAATAATTTATCTGCAAATTTTCTGAAAGTTAAGCCAACAACTCTCAGTTGCTTTTAATAATTCTTTATTTAAATAATATTTATGACTTTAATCGGAGAAATTTCGCGAAATGGGGTCCCATTCGCAAAATTTTATCTCGCAAAAGTTTCTCCGGTTAAAGTATGTCTAGCTAAATACTAGCTGTTTGAAAATTAACAGACTAAAAATAATATTACTTAATAAAACTTCCCGTCAGTAAAGTGTTTAAAAATAGCTCTAAAGATGGCGGTAAATGAATATTGTCGTTAGTACGATCTTTCGCTTCGGTAGGCCGTGGCATCTCATCTTTCATGTCTTTAATTTCCTCATTTATCAGTTCACCAGCTTTCACTAATAAATTTTTATTGTGTGGTGCATTCTCCATATTATTCATTTCAAGCTTGAGTTTATAATAATCGGTTATTAAATCTTCCATGCAAATCGTATCAGGATAAACTTACACCTTCTGATGGTTAATATTTATAAAATCCTGGAACATTGTTTTCTATTCTTCGTCCCTTAAGGCTTTTCTTCGCAAAAGTTATTGTACATTCTTCTATTTTTAACTCTACAAGTTTGTTTTCTAATATGTCTGTGAGATTTTGTTTTCAACTATAGCTGGACATTTATGTAGTATTCGTAAATATTTCTTTACCTCTATAAATGCAATATCCATGGGGTCACCTGCACATGCCGGAAACCCAAACTCGAATTTTCCAATCCCATGGTCTATAATTAGCCGTCCTTAATTTATGCTTATTTACAATCCAATGGCAAACAAAACAAAGCAAAATTAAGTTTACACGCTTTGTTTTCGAAAAAAAAGTCACAATCTTTTCAAAGTTAACTAGTATACATTCAATCCTCTAGACACTGCTTATTTTAAAGTGGAATTATTAATTTGGTAAGAAAATACGGGGGATGACTAATTGTTAAGGAGTACTTAAAGGCTGATATACCAGTAAAAAATTTGAATTGAAATTGTGGCCAATTTTAAAAATTGATTTATTTCATTTCTATCTTATCTCAATTTTAAATCTTTAGACTTAGTTTTGATTCTTCCAAAAACTCCTTATCAATATTGCTTTCTGCATTCAGTCTTAAACTATTATCAGTATGGTTAATTTTCCCCTATTTACTTCCAAGGGCAGGAATAAAATTATATTCTGAAAATATCTTTCCCTGCTCATCAAATAACAACAAAATTATAAAAAGTAAATATACAGTTAGAAGAATTTTGAGCTCCTAGAGTGTAACGTTGAAAAAAAATTTTAAGTAATAGGATTCTATAATTTTTTTTTATTATTATGATTTTTTCATAATAACATAAAAGGGTTACGTCATCGAAGCTCTCAGACATTTATTTTTGACAGGTTATAAATAATAATTAATTCTTTAATTAATGCTTGTTTAGCTATAAAAATTGTCATATAAATTTTATCTAGATTGTCGACAGAAAGATTGAATATAACCTTTTATAATAAATAGGTTAAGTAAAAAAAATATGTTTTTCGAATCAAACAAAAAAAAAAAAAAACTATGAGTGATAGTAGAGAGTAGATGTGGGGTTAACCCTACTTATTGTAAGTGGCTATGATTATAACTTTCCAACCAGTTAAAATACTTACCAAATTAAATATGGTATTAAACAGCCAAAACATATGGACCTACCTATTCCTTAAAAAAAGGAAATAAAAAGCCAAAAATATTGAACTACCTTCCCATATATAAGGTAATAGAGATTCATAGATATAAACTTACCTTCCCATTTAAATATGGAAATAAATAGCCAAAGATATGGATCTTCTAATCCGTTTAAATATGGTATTAAACAGCGAAAAGATATTGAACTACTTCCCATTTAAATATGGTATTATAGAGTCATAGATATAAAGTTACCTACCAATTTAAGTATGGGAATGATCAGACAAACATAATTTGACCTACCTATCTATTTAAATATTGTTACAAACAGCAAATGATATGGACTCACTTACCAATTTAAATACGATATTAAACAGTCAAAAGATATGGGCCTACAAATTCATTTAAAAATGGAAATAAAAAGCCAAAGATATTGAACTACCTTCCCATTTAAATATTTAATATAAACTTAACAACACATTTAAACATGATAACAAAAAGCCAAATATATGGCCTTACCTATCCATTTAAATATGGAAATAAACACCCAAGAAATGGACTTACCTAACCATTTAAATATGGTGATAAAACATATGATATGAAATTACCTTCTCATTCTCATTTAAATATGGCAATAAACAACTAAAGTTACTGACCTACCTACTTATTTATACAAGGTGACAAACTACATAGGATGTAAACTTGCCTACTGATTTATATAAGGAAATAAATAGCAAAAGATTTGAACCTACCGATTCATTTAAATATGGAAGTTTATAGTCAAAGATATTGACCATTTAAATATGGTAATAAGGAGCCAAAGTTATGAACTTACCTACCCATTTAAATACAGTAATAAAAAGTCAACTATATGAACCTACTAACTCATTTAAATATGGAAACATACAACCAAAGATATGGACTTATCTACCCGTTTAAATATGTAAACTAACAGGAAGAATGTGGACGTGTCTACTTATATAATTATTTTAACAGACTGCCAAATACACGGTCCTGTCTTCCCATTTAAATATGACAATAAAGATCCAAAGTTATAGATCTACCTACTCATTTAAAGGTGGTAATATACTACCACAGATATGAACTTACCTACCCATTTAAATATGGAAATAAACAGTCAAAGTTTTGAACCAATTTATTCATGTAAATATCAAAATATATAGCCAACGATATGGATCTACCTATCTGTTTAGATATAGAAATAAAAAGTATACTATATGAACTTACTTACTGCAGCCAAATATATTGACCTACCTTCCCATTTAAATATGATATTAAAGAGTAACCAAGTCGACTGACTTTGTCTACATAGCTACGATTAGAGTTCTCGAAGAAATCACCAACAGCTATAGCAATCACTATGTGCTGGAGAAATGTTTTTGGCACCTATCTTGGTGAACGAAACATTTACAGATGCAGTAATTGACGTTTTTTTTGCCATTTCAATTCCAAAAATTTTTGAAGAAACTAAAAATGGTTTAAATTATTAGATAATTTTGTTTTACCAGTAATCATTTTTTTAAAGGGAAACTTTATTGTACTCCCATGGGTGAAACATACAGTTACATAGTTTTAGGGTACGAAACGACTGACATAGCCCTCATATCGGTAATATTGTTCACTTGCAAATAAATATTTTATTGTTTTTACTGTTTCCGTCAATTGCACTCTCAGTATTTAACGCAACGTAGTTCGGATCAGGAGGACTATTTACTTTAACATGACGCTTATGAAAACTGTAAGTAATAGGAAACGATATCAACCCACTTTAATCTCGTTAATGCGATAAAAACAAAACTATTTTACGTAATAACATTTAGTTGAATTAAACTTGACGAAACCATCCGGTAATCCCGTATGAATTTTTTGAAAAAAAAAACAAACTCAAACATCTTAACAGTGTTGTTTACATGTATTTAAACCTCCTCCTATAAGCTTCTTAGTTAATATGAAAGGGATTAATATTCCACTGGCGTCATGGCAAAAAACCCGGATGTTAAGTATACTGCTTATTTTATATCAAGGCTAATCCTAAATAAATTTGAGGGATAATTACAAAAAAGTGATTAAGCCGGAGCACTTAATTATAAATATGTTATTACTTGTTGTTTGATGACAATGGGAGAAATAAGTTTATTGTGAAACTTTATTTCTATAATATCCTTCCTGATAAAAAGATTTTTTTGAAAAAAAATGTCGATTTAATGAAAGAGGAAGAGAAGTAGAATATACAATATTGGTCAAAATACGTCGTTGGCGTATTTGAATTTTTGAGAAGTTCGATACCGAGTAACACCATACGCGCTCCAAAATTGAGGCTTGGTTACATTCAGTAAAGATCAATTGAACCAGTTCTATTTATAAATTAGTAAATATACTGATTAATTAATATTTAGATAAGTAAATTTATAGATCAGCCGTTTTGTGAATTGGGTCACTAGGTCAGTAGATCAGGTAATTTTCGGTGATTAATCATAAAGCTTTGTAGATCTGTTCATTATTAAGCTGATAAATAAGTGGAAATTTAAATTATAGAATTGTAGAAAAGTTTATTGTAGAAAAGTTTAGAGACCTGTCGATCAGTGAATATACTGGTTACTGGATTTTTATATTATTGAGTTTTTAAATGACAAATATACTAGTGGATTGAAAATTCGTGAGTGGTTAGCACGAAGACAAGCTTATTATTACGAAAATGACACCTTATTGCAAAAGTACTATAACTCCCTTTCGCGTATCCCACTCTTTCAGCCCCGTCTCTTTTCCCACTCGTTTTCTCCCGTTTCCCATTCGTTTTCCCCGTTTCATGTTTTAGTACTAAAGACATTACCGGCCAAATTTTTTTCATGGAAATTTTTCAAAATGGCGTCAAGAAATTCAATACTGTCAGGTATAAATCTTAAGATTTTAGTTGTTTTTCTTTAGAAGTATGATGTTGCTTGCTTATAGAAATTTTTCTTGGTAGTAGATATTGTTTTTTGTTTAGGTAAATTTGATTTTTCAGTTTGTCCCATATATGGGTCATTGTGCATTGTAAGGTATAACGTATATGTATTTTATGATATTTATTTCTCATTTTTGTATATTTTTGTAGGTTATGGAGCCTAATCAACAACAACGAAGGATTCGACCGTAACCATAGTAACCTATCCCCGAGACAACTATCAGAAACCATGATGAATTCAGTAATGATAGTGATCTAGATTTTTTTTTTGTAAATTTTCTTCCAGTAAGAAAAAATAAAAAACCACTGTAGAAAATTTTAACGAATATTTTGTAAACGAAAAAATGACTTTAACTACCGTAGCAGTCAGTTTATATCTTGTTGTCTCCTAATTAGGTAATGCTTGATTTCTGCTCTCGATTTGTTTTACTAACATGATTTCTGTTTAAAGATATAAAAAATATCTATGAAGGTTGTCAAAAAGTGCTTCACATAGTTTCCATTGACTTTGAAGGTTAATACCTGGAGTTGCAAAAAGATTTTGCGACGGGCTTTTCGGTATATAGATATCAAACATATTGTACATAGATATCAAACATATTATTTGAAATTGTAAAAGCTAAGATTCAGTTGCTGGTTATTAATTTTTAGAGATGTAGTCAAAATCTCCTCCTTTGTGCTCAAGTCGTTATTATCAATATATTTAAAATATTTATCGACAGCTAAAATCCGACCCATGTATATCACTGGCCCATGTTAATGCGATTTTAACCTATGGTATATAAACCAACATCGGTCAGCTGCTTTTAAAACATCAAAATAACATCAGTCAGAAACCGCCCATGTTGATTTAACGGATAATGTTAATTTATGACTAATGTATTTTACTTTTTTTTTTAATAGCTACAAGGTAATTTTCTGTCTACTACTAATAAATCGATGGGTTATACGTAATAAATAACAAAAAATTACATCCAGGTTACAAAAAAAAAACAAAAAAAAAAGCTCAACAAATTAAATGTTGTAGGAGATTTTATTTTGTTTGTAGTTTATCTTCGTTCTCAGTTTTATTTTTACCTGTTTGTTATTTTCAGCTAATGTTCCATGATCATCTTAAATTATTTTAACTTGCGGTTTTTGCTGTTGTTTTTTTTGCAGCCTATGATTTAAGCGGAAGGATTTCTGTGGTTTGAATTTACGCCTAAATTAAACAAGTCCACTGTCTAAAATTCCAGAAATTTAAACCTAAGACGTACCGTTCCGCCAGTAATTATTGAAAAAATTTCATTCTGCTGAAATCCCAGAGGAACAACTTTTTTATTAAAAAAATAATTAACAAAATGTTAATTGTTTAACTTAAAAGCTATTAAACTGTTTTATGTCTTTTGGTCCCAATATGTCGTTATGGCAACAATAAAACACAGCTGGTTATAGGATTTAATAGATATTTTACTTAATCAACGAATAAGATTATAATAATAATTATTATAATTATATAATAATATAATTATAATAAGAATA
>JAUZNK010059734.1:0-15031 GCA_035046665.1 Euphysa ruthae
GTGGGTCACTGTTTACAATATTAGGGTGGATAACCGACTGACCGACAAATTTATATGGAATTATACCGCCTTCTGGAAGATCATCCTCCCACTGTATAGTTTCATACTCACTTTTTCTCTGCTTTTTAGCTTTACTCATGTTTCCAGCTTTTCTAAAACTAGCAATAGGCTCAGAAAAATCATCTGCAAGCCTGTTATCGACAGTCTCTTCACCTGAAGATGGTAAAACAACTTCTTCATCTGTTTCAGAATCCACAAGAAAGTCCTCATCCCCCTCTGAAAACGATTCATCCATAGAAGACAAATCACTATCAATTTGGAATACATAATCAGCCACTTCATGAGCAGTAAAATTTACAGTTTAATGATTTTGGGTTGCCATTTTTTAACAAAAAAACTCTCCTTTGAAAACGTCATAATTTTAAAAATAATAACAATGAAGAACCATTATTGGTCTTAAAAGTTCCGTATATCTTTCTAGTTTTATTTGCGCTTTATTCTGATGCCATAGCGCCCAGATTACGCCTGCTACCTAGTTTTATATACACCCAACACTTGCGACGTAATATTACGTCAGTATCGTTTTTGATAAAAAACACTCCGACGTAATATTACGTTTCAATTATTTTGCAAAAATCGTGTTATAAATTTCGATGTAAAAAAAAAAAAAAAAAAAGGAAAAAAGAAAAAGTGCTTTCTTTTGTGTAATACGTTTGAGCTATTGTCTTCCATAAATAAGCCCATTCATGCATAAGCTCATCTTGTGCATATAAGCCTAAAGAGAATTATTCAGATAGTAATAATAAGTATAATATATAGTATAATATTAATATAATATAATATATAGTATAATATTAAGTATATCAATCTAACAGATTATTATTTCATATTACTCCGTTTTATTTTATTAATCTAAGTAATAAAAGCAAGCATACTTAATAGGGATCAAGTATACAGGGACAGATTTTAAAGTTTAAACTTAATTATTGAGCAGATGTAAATTTTTTAAATAAAATTATTTTCTAAAATCTAGCAAAAACTGAGATAAGAATTCATATAAATTATTTTCAATATACATGTGTCATATATGTCAACATATTGTGCTAAAATGGAAATTGTTTAACACTAATTTTAACTGTGTACATCAACTTATATTTTGGCTAGATTAACTGCAAATATCTTTTTACTCTGAATAGCTACAGTATTAATGTACATGTTATAATGAGGCGATGGAAAATTGCACTAGGTGGCTTTTTGATTGAATAGCGTTGGTTTCTCACCAGGGGTTTGTTGATAGGAAGGATGGATATCCTTCCTATCAAGAAACCCCTGGGCTGTAAAATTAACTTGGTTTAATACCAATCACATACAGAGTCTGTGTCCGACCTCTACTATTAGGTTTTGCTGAATTGATCTGTTGCCTTTCACATTGTCACAGGCTTATGGTAATCTTTTTATATAATGGGAGTATGACTTTATTTTGCTTCCGATATGTTGCTTGCTCTGTGAAGAGAATACTGCTATGTTGGGAGTGTAATAAGTCACTGGTTGTGATTTATTTTTTGTGTGTAGTTGCGATTTTGTCTGAATTTATAAGTGTGCCTAAAGCCTGTGTATATGTGGGAGAATTCAAAACAGGTACAATGAGGCAATTGAACGATGTAAAACTGCAAACAACATGTCAACATTGGAGAAGTGACACTACAAACCGTGCAAGCTAGGAATTATTCCAAGTCAGGAACTATGCCATGTTAGAAATCATTCTAAGTTAGGAACTATTCCAAGCTAGCAACTATTTCTAAAATTATGTAACATCAACACAACAAAATTATTTTTTGTGAAATTGCTTTCGGCCAAAATAGATCACTATCAAATTTTGGTCAAATCTGTAGAGAGTAGTGGAATATAGAGATTCGAGCCCCTGAAAAGAAAGTAAGCATGTCCCCATTTACACGATACATGTACATTTGAAAAACTATTTAATGCCATAAAATCTTCAGAAATTTTTTTCAAAAAACAACATCACTGTCACACTGCTGACAATCGACTTTTAGGAAAATATTTAAAATAAGCTTTTATTCTTTTAAGATATTCTTTTATGTTAAAATTCCTGTGAGCCGTCAACACCAATAACTAGTCAAGTCCTTTTATCAGTTTAGTCCTGTCACATGCTTCTTCAGCCCTTGACACTTACTACATGTCACCTACAAAAAGAATATCATAGAAATTTCAATTTATATTTTTAAAGAACCTCATTAAAGTAATGGGATTGAGAAACAAACAAACAGCGAGCAAATATTGACAGATCAATTTAAATTGATGTCATCAAACCCCAAAAGACAATAATACCAAAACATGGCAATATTAAAATGTCTTGAAAAATAGAAATATAAGACTAAAGAAAATGCAATGAAACTGTTCAAAACAAGAACATTATTTTAAATGAAATGGAAAAAAAACTAGTAAATATTAGGCTTAGACATAATGATGAAAAACAAAGAAAAAAATATTGAATTGACAAGAGAAGTTAGACCTAAAAATTATATAAAAGACTGTCACCGTAAAGAGCATTTGTTCTTAAAGAACTGGAAAAATTAAAAAGATTGGGAAAAAAAGAAGTGAAATTACTGCTTTGGCTACTTTAAATCAATTGAGGTTTTTTCAAGATTTTAGGATTAGAATTAAATAAAGTCCTATAAAAAATGAAATACTATAGATAAGATATGACTAATATGGAATATATATCATTAATATGGAATTAGGAAAAATGTGCATAATAGCTACTCATTAAATTATGTTTATATGCTAATTTAAAGTAAATACATTTCAATTAAAGTTATATTTTCATGCAATCAATATAAAAGAAACAAGGATATTTAAAACAAAAGAATTTTCAGCTTACAAAAGCTTCATGTATTCTTATTTTATAAAGAATAAAAGAAATAATTTCAAATATTTTCCTTAAATTTAAAAGTCAGCAGCGTAATGATGTCATACTTTTGAATATTTTTCGTAATCTCTAAAGGCATTAAACAGTCGTCTAAATGCGCAGGTATGTAAATTGGATCATATGCTACATTTAAGGAGCCATGTTTCTACTAAATAAGGTATAGAGGTTTTAATTACAACCATATTTTATCATTTACATGCATTTTATGGTATACAATAATCATGTATACAGTTTTTCTGTAACAACTCGAGATTGAGTCCAGGCTAAAATTTCAATGAATATACCCAAAAAAAAAAAATCTTAACTGCTTTCAGTAACAATTAGTTTGCTTTTTATACCGTTTTGAGTATAATAAAAATGCACGTTGGAACTTTTAAGGAAGAGACCAGAAATCGGTACAGGAATAATCTTTGTTAGAGAATCAAAAACAAACATTAAGGTTGGAAATTTTGAGAAAACAAAGGGATGTTTAGGGTGTGAAACAATAGAGAGACATCAGAACGAAATGGCATAAAATTAACAATTTTTAAAACAACGTTATAGTGAAAGTATTTTGTTTAAGTGAGAGTTACCACATTGACCCCATATTTGACAACAATAATTGATGTGTGAAGAGAATATCGAAAAATATATCAAGCGCAGGGTTTTTATATCAACAAAATAACGTATCTTTGACAGCATGCTGTTAGATATGTTTTATTTTGTAGAAAATTCATTAACATGAAAGATGGTCATCAATTCAGACTCCTGAGTATTTAATATAAGCGGTGGGGTAAAGACGTTTACCATTTTATTTAATTTTTATATCAAAAATGATTTGTCTAGGTTAGTGAAAAAGTATAAGTTCAGTTTTATCAGTATTAAGAGAAATGTGGTTTGCGTTTAGCCAATTTGTTACACATTTTAGGTTGTTGTTTATTTTATATTTTATTGCACATCGACTTAAATGATTTGCTAATTAATAATAAATTTGCATCAGCAAAATGATGTACGATAGAGTGATTAACAGACGCTGCAAAATCATTAATGTATATTAAGAATAGCAAAGGTCCTAAAACTTAGCCTAGGTGAAGATTTAAAACAAGTTATAGTAACAAAATGTATACGGTCATGTAAATAAGATGAAAATCAATCATTAACAATACCATTTAAACCATGTTTAAGTTTTGAGGTAAAGATGTAATGATCAACTGTATTGAATGCCTTCTGGAAATCTAAAAATATACCACACACATACTGATCCAAATCCAAAGCTCCATGAACTTTTTCAGAGATACATAAAGAGCATGCGACGTTGAATGGTTTGCTCGAAAACCAAACTGAATGTCAGACAAATATTGGAAAATTTCTAAGAGTCTACACATCCGTGAATACATTAGCTTTTCCAAAAGTTTGCTTATGTTTGAAAGTAGGGATGGATTTAGGTCTGTAGTTACCACATAAAAGCCTAGGCGAAACAGAAGAGGTCTCGAGAATAGTTACAAATATACCAGTTGAAAAAGATTAAATAATTGAGCTAAGATACTTCAAAGATCTTCATTTAGACGTTTAAGAACAAGAGATGGTGTACTGTTAGGTGATGGGGCTTTCCCGATTTTCGTGTTTGAAATCAGAGACTTCAGTTCTATTAGTTGGAGAAACAAAAAAGCTGTAGATATTTGGATTTTTAAATATCTTCTAAAACTAAAAGAAAAATGAATCTCAGATTGAAGAGTTTTACTAATTGACGAAAAGTAGGTATTAAACGTATCAGCGATTTTGGTGGGATCTGTTAAAGTTTTAGGTTTATCAATGGTACAAGACGGTGTGGAGTCGATATTATTACTTTTTAAATTAAATAAAGTTTTCATTCCTATTCGTGTTTGATGGAGATTTTTTACAATATCATTAAAAAATTTAGAAAAATGGTTATGTTTACTTTTCTGAATTAATTTAACAAGCAGATTTCTGTAAATCTTAAAAAGATTAAAAATAGATTGTTTGTTTTCGTGAGTTTTGGCTCTTAAGTAACGTCCGTGAAAATTATTACATACTTTTATAGATTTCAGTATACCCTGCATAATCCAAGGTTTAAATTTAAGCTTGAATTTTTTGTTACTGAATTTTTGAAATGGGATATGTTTACCTAACAGTTTGTTTGTACTATTTGTATACTAACTGTTTGCATCGTTTTCGTCAATGTTAATAATATTAATCCAATCAGTTTTTTGGAAATCCAAGTAAAAAGAAGGTTTATCATATTTTGCCACATTTTAAAAATAAATATTATGCTTTCTCGAAATAAATGCTGTATTAAAATGAGGAAAGATAAGAAACTGAGGAATATGGTCCGATATAGTTGTTGGCAAATTCCCTGATATAACATTAGTATTTGTTGAGTTAGAAAAATTATTATCAATAATAAAAAAAAAATTCAGTCCCAGATTTTGGTAAAATTAACGATATAAAGCAAAATTTTTTCTCACAGGTGGATATCGATTTATGTTATGGGTTTGATGAGACGAGTCTGACTCAATGTTAGGTTCATCGTCACTCAACATTTAAATGAATTGATTATTCTCATAGAAAAACCTTAGCCAAAAACCTTAAAAATAATAGTGATAAGTGTAAAAATCTACGTCTTTAAAGAGTTTGAATTTTCATTCTCATTGCTTAATTTAGAATCAAGATGGTATCTTTCCAAATATAACTTAACTTCAACTAAAAGATGTTTCTGAGAATTGAAAACAGTACATTCCAATGAGTGAAATTAGAAAGGAATGTTGCTACTTTTCTTGTAGGTGGCTTTTAGGGATGGTGTAAATGATTCGCTACGATTTGATAATTCACTAAATATAGAAAAAAATAAAAAAAAGGAATATTATGTGGAAAATTCCAATGTTACTATGATTCTACTAATGTTACCATTATTCTACTAATATTACTACAATTATACTAAGCGTTACTACAATTCTATAGATGTTACTACGATTCAGACAATACTGTATGAAAAATAGATATAGATAGGAGGTGAATTACATTTAAATTTTTTTTGAAAAAAATCTCTCAGTAAATTATCAGTTGAAATGAGGTGAATAATCCGAGTAAAAACCAAATGGATTTGGGCGACGATGAACAAATCATTTAATAAAGAGGCAGCCTAACCAACCTCTCAAACAGGCTATTTTGTTTGCCAGTTTAATTATTTACATGTTGCTAAGAGTCTGTATTGCTGTTCACTTTGCACTGGCATCCATTTTATACAAGTAACAGGTAATGAAGTTGTATTTTCGTATAAGTTGTATACTGTGCTTCTGCTTTCTAACGAATAAATCTAAAAATTAAAAATCTAAATAAAGGGTGAAAAATTTCAAAGAGTGCTGACACAAAAACAAAAAGTCATTCTATTTTAGACTAATTATAAATATAACATTAGCAAGAATATTCAACTTAACATCAGCTAAAATTGATATTACTAACATGAAAACAACCAGGAGATATATGCCATAATAATTCAATACCTCATTTTGATTGGTTAAGCATCAAACAATTAATTGCTATCAGCCAATAATTCTTCCATTAATTTGAAAAAATCTGAGGAAAAATGGGATTAGTTCTAAAACCCGATGATAAGATGCTAATAATGAGACACTTAATAATAAACTAGCCATCATTTCATTCCCTGAAAAACATATTTGTTTGCTTCTTTATAAATATATCTGACTCACCTAAACGTTTGTTAAACAACTGAAAACATTTTACAAAAAACGAAATATTCTTTTAAACTTGCTGTTTAAAATGTTTACATGTAAGTAGTTTAATCATATATCGATATTATGTGTTTTGGAACTAGATGACATAAAATATAAATTTACTCTTGCACCCTGTGTTTATTCTTGAGATCAGATCAGAATTATAGTTTTGGAAAGGAATTTTCATAGCCTCAGATAAGTTTTTTTAAATGAGAATTTGTATCTATAGATACCACCTTGAAACACCAAAACAGCAATAGACTGGAAATTTCTACAAATAGGAAAGTTCAAAATATTGATTTTAAAATTGTTAATGGCCTCACCAAATTTAATGTGAGATGGTTTATATAAACTTGAAAACGAATAAATTACCGTTATTGTTCCACTAGATAAACCTACAGCGAGCAAGACACCTTCCGTGTGAAATGAACAACACATGCACTCAAAATGAAAATCTCTAAACATAATAGCAGTTGAGAAAATTAGATTTTAAATTTGAATTAATTTCACTAAAATCACTCAATTCTAAATTAGAAAAAATCTTTAACTAAAAAAAAAAAATTATTATAATAAACACAGATTGTCAAATGCATATAGAAAAAATTAAGAATAATTATAAGACAAAATTATGTTTAATAAGTGTCAATAAGGGGCACATGAATTCAGCTATGGTTATATAACAATACGGGGCACATGAATTCTGCCATGGTTATTTAACAATATGGGGCACATGAATTCTGCTATGGTTATTTAACAACATGGGATAAATAATTCCGCTATGGTTATTTATCAATACCGGGAAAATAATTCCGCTATGGTTATTTAACAATACCGGGAAAATAATTCCGCTATGGTTATTTAACAATACAGGGCACATGAATTCTGCTATGGTTATTTAATAATATGGGGCACATGAACTCTGCTACGGTTATTCAAAGACATGGGACATCAGAATTCTGAAATGGTTATTTAACTTAATAAAAAATGAAAGAAAAGTTGTGCTTCAGACAAACTTTAAAAGTTTCTTCACGCAAAAGCTTTTGATATATATATATATAACATACATAATATCAATAATCTTTAGTTTTCCTTCCACATGGTGCCTCTTCATTAAAGACTCCTTTGCAAGCTTATCATTTCGATTCAATAATATACTTGTCATTATTCTATAGAATCAAATCTCAAAATTAACAAATGAATGGGATAAATTCCTAGGTGATGGGAATAAATTTTTTAAAGAATTCGCATAGTCAAAATTTATACATGAAATTTATTTATAAACAATCAGTCTTAATAAAACTTGGAAGAGGAATTATGAATTCAGCATAAAATCAAATTTTTAAAATGTGTTAATGTGGGTGAAATATTCTCCATGGCAGTCAAAATTCTAAAAAAAAATGAAAATAATACATGGATTTCAAGAAAACCAGTAAATAGAGAGTGTTTAAAAATATTAATACAAAAGGGAAAACTTAATTTTGAGTGTGAAAAACAGAAAAAAAAAAAAAAAAAAAAAAAAAAAATAGAAAATTTCTTCTCGAATTCAAATGCTGTAGGGTAAGTTAGTCTCATAGAGATGCATGTCAAAAGTTGTGAAATTTTTAAAAATTTCCAAAAAGGGTTATAATATTTTTACCATTCAAATAAAAAAAAAAAAAAAATATAGATACCTCTTCCAACGGTAAAATTTGAAATTAAGATATTGGTTCAGATTAAAATCAAACAAAATGACTTTGAAAATTTGTCTGAAAAAAAATGGTAAGTTATAAAATAAAATTATATAACCTTCTTAGTAATGCAAAAAACAAAAAATCATTCTCTAGAAACTACACAAACTGCACTATATTCATGTGATGGCTCAAGTTTATACCTATAATTCAAGATCAAAATATGAGGTCAAAATAGATAGGTTTATTAAACCTATCTATTTGATTTAAAATCAAAATAATTAATTAAATTTTAACAGAACAAACACACATTTAAACAACAAGTAATATTTACTGGTTTCCAGGATTTAAAAGTAAATGCTGAAAATATACATTGATGTTTACGTAATGAAATTATAGAATGGCTGTTACCTCAACATTCCAAAAATCAGAAAAAATGTGGGGCAATTAGAAGTTATGAGCTATGTATGGATCATATCCTCCTAAAAACTAGTCTTTTAGAATTATATTCTTCAAATCTCTAATTATTCATAAAATTATAATTACATCACTAAGAAAATATTGACCAAATGATTTCTTTCATAAAAAATTCCTAACAAATGTCTTTAATTAAATTTCATACTAAATAAAAAAGCTCAAAAATGAAATTTCGAAATTCAGAATAACATGAATTTGAGTAGAAAAACAAAGATCTGAGTACAAAACAAAGGTCTGAGTACAAAACAAAGGTCTGAGTAGAAAACAAAGGTCTGAGTAGAAAACAAAGGTCTGAGTAGAAAACAAAGGTCTGAGTAAAAAACAAAGGTCTGAGTACAAAAAAAAGGTCTGAGCACAAAATGAAGGTGTCAAAACAAAAGAGGTCAATTTAAATAAGAATCTAAATAAATTTATTAAAATTGTTTAAAAATTAATCTTCATTTATGCTTTTAATAACATTCACAAACTAAATATAGAAAAAAATAGAAAACAATTTCAACACTCTCAATCCTGAAATATTTTAAGACATTTTAATTCTGGGCTGGTGTTGATGTACTTCTATGCCACTTTTCAAAGTACATACATTACATATGCTACAAACTTGAAAATTCTCAGATTGAAATCTACAATTATGTTATAATGTATGAAAATTTCAATTTTAGAGAAAAAATAATAATTCCTTGTCAAAAAAAGAAACCATTAAAAATAACTATTACCAACAGTAAGCCATAAAATTATTTTAAGGATAAAATTGATTTTTAACATTATTTTACAACTGCCAATTTTGGTGAAAACCACTATTGCAAGAAAATATTAATGATCATGATGGTAGAAGCTTGCTTAAGGAAATTTTGAAAAATTAGGCCATTTCTAGTTATACAACATATTTATGGTCATGAAAATCATAGAGATCAACTGTTTAATACTTACTTGTTAAAACTTGTTATTATTACTTACCTGTTAAACTTATTGTTAATACTTTGTTAATACCTTTCAGTCCTTGGGGTCCGCTAAGCGGTTTATCTTAACCACCGCTCTGTCCCTGGCGTCACTTGATCCAGCACAGCCATCACACAACCATAAAAAATAAATATTTTGTGAACTTTTATATATATTGTTGGTCCTCATCAACCAGCAATTGATCCAGAACAGCCACCAACAGAACCGCTACAATTATTAGTAGAATCAGAATCAGAATCCAGTCATTTAATGGTGATAATGTTCCTAGACCTTGAGTAGGACGAGGAAGGGTTTGGATACCTGTTGGTGCTGGACGACGTGCAAAAAGATGTTAAGTTTCTGGAATTTTTGATTAAAATTATAGTGAAATAATTAAAGTGATATAAGTTTTAGTGGTTAAAACAATATTTAAAAAAGTATGTAGTCGCGGGCCCGTTGGCCATCCAACCTTTGCTATATGTCTGCCAATTATTTTATTTTAATGCTACACGTCTGCCAATTATTTTACTTTAATGCAATATACTTGTCATTTATTTTGTTATACTACAGCAATGGTTGTCTTTTGTGCTGGTGTTTGATTCAGATGATTATGCTGATGCTGTTCATGCTATAAAATAATTACAGTTGATTATTTCTACATTATATTTTGCATGCCATTTTATGGAAAGAGTAAAAAAATTATCGTGGCAGACTTTGAATAAAATTTTCCTCTTTTTGAGTGTAAGTAGTTACATTTTCCATCACCACCTAAACTGATAAAAGGTGAAGATTGAATGTGCAACAATACCAAATCATTAATAAAAACAGTTGCTCAGACAAAAATAAATAAATGACAACTCTCATGGGATAAAAAAAAAAAATACATAATTACAATCAGATAATAAAAACGGTTCTATATTACATTTCTCAGATCAATAAACACTGATATCCAGTTTTTTATTGGTAGATATTGTTATAAAAACGTAAAATAATTTTCATAGATACAAATATGATACTCAAGAAAAAATATATCTATACATACATTCTCCTATCATAATATTCTAAATCTATAAATATTAAATCTACTAATCTTTATAGAGATTCCAAAATGCAACACGTCCATCCTTACCACCAGCTGTAGCCAAGATGTTGGTAGAGCTAAAAGCTATGCAGCTAACACTTTGGTTGTGGAATGTTAGAACTGCTAACGGCTTAAACTTCTTCCAGCCATACAAACGAATTCTACACACACAAAAAATACCATAAATAAGAAAGATCTGAATGGGGAGAAAATCACATAATAAAAACAACAGTGACAAATAACCGCATGTAAAATAAAAATACAGAGAAAAGATAAACAAAAAAATAAATAATGGTCAAATTAAAGGAACTGAAGCAATGATCGACACGATTATTCATCCTTTTGAATGAATAAACAGCTTCTTTTTGAAAAGGTAAGTAAATCTCTTTTAGTCATATGAGCATAAAATCGTATTTTATTATTACGTATAAAAAAATTTTGACTCCTATTACCATATTAAAACCAGGCTTTTTTTGGCTTGTGTAGTTTTTTCGAACACTAAATAATTTAGAACCTTGGTTTGTTTCATAGCATTTAAAACAAAAATCTAACTTTTAGAAATAAAGTATTTGTAATTTTATACAACTCCTACGATTTGCTCAAACAAGCAAGGAATTGGTAAGTTCAGTGAAGTTGAATATTGTTTCCAAGCCTAAATATATCAATGTTCTTTGGTGAGGATCAGAATTTTCAAACACCAGTTTTTATTAAGCTATCGGATCTTTTCATTATTTTAACAGTAAAGCATATTTAGCCAATAAGAGATAAATATAAACAAAAATTTACTTTCCATCCCAACCACCACATGCTAATAACTTTTCATCATTTCGGATAGCCAGTGAACTGTGACCATCGCATAATGTGGTTTGCTTTAAAACTTCTTCCAACTGTAATTTCTGAAGAAAATATTCCTTTTAATCAACAGACAAAGAATGAATTAAGTATAAAAAAGCATTTAAGAATATATACAAAAAACAAGTACCCAAAAAATTTCTAGTTGAACAAGAAATCACAAAAAAAAAAAAAAAAAAAAAAAAAATTAAATATTGGTTTTTAGTTATCAAAAAGTTAATCCAAGGTGACCTTTTTTAAACTCAGTCATACTATATTAGAAATTATCACGTCACGAGTTGAAATAATTATGTTTACGTTTTGGGAGACCTTCTTAACCGAAAAATAAGCCTTTCTTCTTAAGGAAAATTATTGGGCAGTTAAGAAGGAGGATACAACAAGTAACAAAACATCGCATGGTTGCTGAGAAAAGGATCATCATTTGAACTGGGAGGGAAAAACAATAATCGATACCAAAATTCATCTCTTGTAAAATCGATTCACATTCTGCATTCTACAAAGTCAAAATCACATAAACCGTTTATCATAAACGCTTCTTGAAATCTGGTTTCCTTTCATCAGTAAATAAAATCTTCCTTTGATAGCCGGCATACAAACGAACGTACTTTTCAGTCTGCTAAATCCTAATTTCAACATGTTAATCATTTCAACCACTAAATTTGTGTCTTCTGTAATTTCAAGCCTCTTATGAACTATATAAACTTTTTAAAATTTATTGTAAATTGCCTGAAGACGGGAGCAGGTTTTCTCCCAAAATATAGCTATAAAAAATTATTTAAACTCATGACATGATAATTTCTTTCTCAATATAAAATATAACAACTATTAAGCTTCCTGATATCACTGGTATACAAATGTACAATGCCAATTACTCCGTCCAAAATCGTTGATATATCAATTTAAAATCCACTTACTTCATCCAAAATCACCAATATATCGTAAAATGCCACTTAGTTAAAATCACTGATACGTCAATTACTTTATTCAAAATTAATATATTAATGTAAAAAGCCATTTATATGATTCAAAATTACTGACACATCAGTGTACAATGCTGCTTACATCCTTGAAAATCAATGACATGTCAATGTACAATGCCACTTAATTTGTTCAAAATCACTGAAATGTCAATGTACAACACAACTTACGTTATTTAACTTATGCACAAGAATAGAATTGATAGCAGACGCACTAACTAATTTAAGAGCATTTGATTCCATAGTCATCACTAAAATAAATAACATTTTATTAGTTTTTTTATGTATGAGCTTATGAAGACAAAAAAAAAATTTTTAAATCTGTAAAAAAAATTTATATTCAGAGAAATATAGAATAATTTTTTGGAAATTGTGGAAAACGAAAGAATTCTTGCTGTTTTATCTCAATGACGGAAAAAAAAGAAAAAGAAAAAAAAAAAAAAAAAAACTCATTCAACAAAGAATTAAATAATAATTAAAGAAATAATTTCTTAAAAAAATAACTGAAAATCAACCCTAGAAATGTGAAAATCAACCCTAGTAATGTGAAAATCAACCCTAGTAATGTGAAAATCAACCCTAGAAATGTGAAAATCAACCCTAGAAGCACATAATGAAAGGTTCAGATTGATTGAAGCAATTCTCATATTTATTCACCACACTTTGTGAATATACATTTGTATCACGCAAACGCGGTTCCCCAAAAGCAGATTAAGACGTTCTTTTTCAATTCTTTTCTCAATACAGTTTGTTAATATACATGAAATCAGCATTAGAATGATGTTTTATAAGCAAAGACAGTCTATGAATGAAAACCTTGTATTTTGTTATAATTAAATTTAGACAAGTAGTTGTATGATACATTTTTTTTTTTCTTTTTTATTGAGCATTTAGCCACAAATTAAAAAAAACAAGTACTTTATAAAAAAATATCTTTACAAAGTGTTTAATGTAATACTTAAAGGAAGCCTGCCATTGCTGAGCAATAACCCTGTGCAATTTCAGTATTAGCTTATTAGCACAATTTAATTACGTCAAATTAAATTATATGTGGGCGTAATTACTGTAATTTTTCTTTGGTGCAATGACTAAAACTCTCTCATATTATGTGAAATTGTTGTTTTTCATTTAGATATAGAATAGATGATTGAAGAAGATGAACAATGAATAATTTCTTTTGAGTGCTGTTACCAAAGCATCTCTAAATCACTGAAAGAAAATCAAGAAAGATTTAAAAATCTTGGCAGAGACAATTAATATCAACAGTGTCTTTTTGCACCATGAATATTCCAAAAAATTTACTTATACAAAAAAGTCAGCAGAATAAGAATATAGAGAAAAACTGTAGCAAAATAAGAAGTTAACAATGAGTAAGCAACTTGTTAATGTCGCGTCTGGTGAGCATAATATATTTCCGATATCTGCATTATATGTAATAAAAAAAAAAAAAAAAAAAACAAAATTAATCAAAAAAGATTACAATATATAACACAATTTTAACTCGTTTAAAAAATGCCGCTTGAATAAAAAATGATACTTTGATGTTACTTGCTAATTGTATTAAGAATATTGACCAAAATTTATCTTACACCTGGCATAGCTTTTCAAGTAAAGGTTTCAGAGGCATATTTTAAAAAGCTAACTGTTAATATAGATCGGCAGAATAGAAGTTTTATCAATTTCAACTTAGTAGAAGGTGAACTGGGAGTAAATATAAACCTAGAAAAATATCTTCGAGAATTTACTAATTTGAATGATAAAGCCAAAATTTATTCCAAACCTTAAGAAAACAACTTAGATAAGCAGCATTGAAAAATGAGAGTTAGTAACAATTCATAAGTTTTGTTAAAAAACATGATCCAATCTAATCAAAATCCTACAATATTGACATATCAATGAATATGTAACAATTATAGAAATATTAAGTTTCAAGAAATCTAACAAATAAGGCTTATGGTATACACACACTTTATTCTGGACGTATTTTCGTCAATAAAGCCTTCCCTGTAGCGTAAAAAAAATCTATTGTTTCGAGAAATGTTATTGTTCATGTGAGAGACCATTGAACTCAATAAAAAACTCGTTTTTTTGGGATTGCTAGAACATTTATTACCGGAAAGAAAACTAAATTTATTTTATGTTTGTTATACATCATAACAAGGACATGATATCTAGTCATGGGAAAAACAAATATATGGTATATATTTTTATTTCTATATATATATTTATGGTATATATATGGTATATAACATGTCGGTGGCAGTGTCAGCAGCAATTGCCTTTTGCCACAGCTAATTCTGAAGGCTGGAGGCCATGTACTGTTTAAAATAAGGGAATACCAAATATTGTGAACACTT
>JAUZNK010059745.1:0-15031 GCA_035046665.1 Euphysa ruthae
ATCCCAGTTTGGATTTTGATTGGGGGGGGGTGGGGGGGCAGAAATAATAAAATAGTTAAAAAGCTCAGATATATCTTGAGGCTCAGTTAGTGTAGAATTATTTGAAGCAAGGCAAGAAGGAAAGGAACTTTTTTTTGAACGTACGTTTAAAAGACTTTTTATACTCTTCCAAGTTTCTTTTAGTTTACTGGTGTTTTCTGAAAAATGTTTTGAGGAATGATTTTGAATGTTACGCCTTACAAGAAGATTACGATAAACTTTAAATTGATTTTTAAAATAAAGTCTGCTTTTGCATTTTTCGCTCTATGATGTTTACTGTGAAGCCTATTACAGACTTTAATCGAAATCAATATTCCAAGTGTGATCCACGGTTTGAACCCTTGTTTGAAGCAACCATAACTTTTTGAGTGAGGCATTTTCATCTCGAATATTAATAAACTTTCTAAAGAAATTGTTGTACCATTCATTAGTTTTATTCGTCTTTCATTGTTTCAGAATTAATTACGTTATTCCAGTTTACTTTCTCAAAATCATTTTAAAAAGTTTCATGATTAAGCTTTTAAAGTTGCGACAATAAATATTGTGTTTTCGTGGGACAAATGATAAGATAGGAAATAATAGAAACTACTGTGAGTGATCAGATATAGTTGAAGTAAATTTTCCCGAAATAATACCATCAGCAGTTGAGTTAGAAAAAATATTGTCTATAAGAATTCTTGAACGATCTGTTATTCTTGAGGGGAAAAGATATATACAGTAGAAATATGTTAGAAGTAACTGCGTTAAAGTATTCAGAAATAGTTATTAAATTTGCATTTAGTTTGATCGATGCTCCATCAAATAAAAATATTGTTTTGTTCTCATTCTCGTTAGAGATTTTATCTAGCAGAAGTGTAAAAAAAAAAAAAAAAAAAAAAAAAAAGAAAAAAATCAGTAAATTCTGTAAAATCCATACATATCGTAGTGCGATGTATTTATCGTCATAAATACATCACACTACGATATTAGATTTGTTAGTTTCAATAACTTAGTGTCAAGGATATTTTACAGTTGCAAAACTTCAAAAATTGTTTTTTGAAAAAAAGAATGTTTGAGGAATGAAAAATAACAATAATATATTTAAAAAAAGGAATATAACAGAAACTTTATAACAGAAATGTTATCACAAGCAGAAGGAAAATTGAAAGACGAAATAAAAATACAAAATTGGAAAAATTTACAAGAATTTATTCCAATAATATCCATATTAGCTAAATATTTTTCACACCGAAGGCCTTCTTATTTAATCAGCAGTGTGTTGTTTTAATATTGTTGAAGGAATATTGTTGTTATTATACATCTATTGAAGTGTGAAGTCGAGGCACTTGTCCCGCTTTAACTACCACAATTGCGGAATGGCAAAATTAAATTTGAACAAAGAGATTTCTTTATGTTCAACAAATCTTTAAACTTCCACTTAGTGCCAGTGTTGCAATATCGCAGCAAAAAGAATTTTCAATATGTTGGTTTTTAATTTTTTTAAATTTAGAACACCAATAAGACCCTCAAATCAATTGCCAGGGCAAAATAATTTAGTTTAAAGGTTAATCATAATATGGGAGGAGATAAAGTGGTAAATAGTTTAATTGATATCAAATATTATGTCATAGTGTCAAATTTTTTATTATGGAAATTTTTTTCATAAGTCATTATACCCTTCATTCTTCATTGTTAAATTCAAGAAACACGTATAGCTTGAAATATGGTAAATCACGCTCAAATTTGTGATTTTGGTGTCAGTAGTCAGTTGTCAACAGGAAATGTGACCATTAAAATAGGATGATGTAACTGGTCTCAATAAGTTATTCTAAAGCTAGTAAAGTTCTAGGGTACTATTTTAAAAGCCTCATGTACTCTTTAGTTAGTCGCATCTTTCAGTAAGGTGTGGCACATGTTAGAGATATTTCAATAGCTTTAGTTTTAACAACGAATATTACATCAAATTAAAAGCATAGCGAAGGGTACAGATTTTTCTCCAGCCTATGCTTGTTACATAGGCTACCTCAAAGAAAAATGTTTATTTCCAAACATTCTACGAAATTCTTTTAACGTTGATGAGGTATCTGCTATTTAAAACAATATTTTTACATTCACCCCTTGATCGAAAAAGCTAGATTTATCTACCTTAAACCAGCCTTAAATAGAATGCACCCATCTATCGAATATACGTTAAAGCAAAATCATATAGTTAAAGAAAAGAAGATTCCAAACTTTTTAGATATAAAAATCATTTTCCATCCAAAACACTAAATAGAAACGGACATTTATTACAAGGATAACTGCGAATATTTAAACTATATAACTGACCATCCACATGACATAGAGCTGAACATTCCTTAAGATTTTATTAAAAGAATATTTTTTTTGTTCAAATAACACGTTTCGAAAAATCGGACTAAACGAAATAAAAACCTGGTTATTTCATGGTAAATATCCAATAAACAAAGTCTTTTACAATGCAGAATTTAGTGAATTTAGTGTTCTTACTTGGTTTTTTTCATTAAATCTTTGAAAAACTTGCCGTAAATACTTTAGTACAATGAAAAGCTAAGTTTTGATCAAAGATTTATATTTTAGTTCCTCTCTAAATATATAGGCTTGCCTAGGTCTGATGCCCTTGGTAGTACAAATACATGCTTACTAGGTTGAATACTAATGGATTGTTTCTTTTACGATGAATCACAAGATTTTCAAATTCTTTTTAAAACACGGGCATCAATGCAACAACATTGTTTGACATAGAAGACATGAAATGATACGAGTTGCATGTCTTCTAAAAAAAGGGGATAGAATAAATAAATAAAAAAAAAAAAGGATAAAAATAAAAATAAAGTTAGCAAGAAAAGAAAAAAGAAAAGAAAAGAGGAATTCCTGGGTACAGACTAGGATTTTAAAACGAAATCCAGTTGGTTTTATGAAAACATGCTGCAAGAATATAAGACTTGAAGACTCAGAATCACAAATAAAAAAACTGACTGGAAATAAATTTGCACAATTTTAATAAAATAGTGAGTCTAGTTAAAGATCATTTGAAAAATTCTACACGAAGCAGTTCTAGTTCAAACAAAATTTCCTTTTTTTCTCTGTTATTTTGATCTGCAATACAAGTTTGAGTTCTTGAAAAAGGGATTTTTTTCCAAAAGTCTGTGAAATTATACATAAGAAACTTAAATAGAAATAGACACTATTTTCTATTGATTATTTTTTTTTTCTTTATGTTAAAAACTATGGCTAGATAGCTTCTCTTTAAAGAATTTATCATATTCGTCTGAACCCCGCTAAAAATCTAAGTACAAATTCTTTCCATGACAGGCAGTTTGGACTTTGAAAAAAAGTGAAGGTGCTTGGGAAGTATTATCATTTGCCAGAAAAACTCCAGTCTGCGAAAAGAGTAAATGTTGGCCAAACGAGCAGTTGAAATTCACCTTATTAATTTTGAATTTTAAGGAGCCTTGTGCATGAGGGGTCTAAGTTTCTTGATTGGTGCATTATATCTTTACAGAGAAACTCTTTCTGATACTCAGGCAGCTTTTTTAAGCTAGTGGATATTTTTGTCAATTAATATGTGCTTATTCCTTTTAGGGCTATCTGGACCCTTGCGTTTAACTGACAGTCTTTCTGTTCATTTAAAAAGGCGGCTGCTACTCGCCTTCTTCAATACTTCCTCCCTCTAATTGTTGATAGTATTTTACCCACATCCTGTAATAGTGTTACAGCTCTGAAAAAAATATCCTTCGGAGGTTGGTACAAAAAATTTTAATAGCAAAATTTTGTTTTAATTGACTGTAAGTACCAAGCACCAAAGAAAAATGGTATCATATTACAAAAGAGTTTGAAGACCAATAGAATTAAATTTTTGGTGACATCGGTAGAAAGTACGCTACCAATAAACCACCAGCTATGTCTGGTTTCTTTCTTCCTGTTTTTTTTTTTTTTTTTTTTGCCAAGCCTTTTGAAGCTTCCTTCTTTATCATTTTTATGTTTTAGTATTTTATACCCGCATAACATAGTTGGTAGAGCACCTGACTCCCAACCACAAAACCATGGGTTCAGATTTTCACCTTTCGAAGCGAATTATACTTACTTTTTCATACATTAAATTCGAACTTATATTTTGTCTCAAAAATCATGTGAAGCATGACATGAATACTTGAAATTTTTGTACTTAATCAGAAAAATTAAATATATTTAACTCATAAGACTTGCTATTGAGCGCAAAAAAATTAATTCAAAGATTGAAAAAAGCCTTACGATTCTACTTTTTGCATCATTTTTGCCTTTTAAGATGTTAAAACCATGGCAAACTCCAAATTCCCGAAAATACCGATTTTGATAGGGTATAAAAGGTCAATGAAAAAATCATTCTCGTGAGTAATTAAAAAATCTCCACCATAAAATTTCATATCTTCCCTAAATTTTTATAACAACGTCTTGGCTTTCAGAAAAATGTTGAATTTTCTCTTAAGAAACCTTGCAAATAGAATATTACTTTGGATTATTAACATATGCATAATCATAATGAAGTGAAGAGTAAAAATTCAGTTATAGAAGCCAACCAAGTTACCGATACCCAATATATAATGGCATACTGTACGAGTTTTGATATTTTTATTTTTATACTTTCAAAATGCCCCTTGTCATCCTATTAATTGTAGTGTAAATTCATTGTATCAACCTTTTCAAAGAATTAAAAAATATTGGATTATAAATGATCATTGTTTACATCGTTGTGAATTATCTATTAGCACTCATCTCTACGATAAAGGTTCATTCTAAACGTAAACAAAAAACCAATCACGATCAATACGTATCGTTTAAAAAGCAAAAAAATAGATAAATTACCTCACTTTATGAAGCCTTACACATTTTCTTTTGATTTAATACGTTTATATAAAAATTGTTCATACTATTAAAACAGTAGCATGCTTTTATAAAAAAATTAGTTATTTTCAATGCGTCAATCATCGCAGCGGCATGCTTCGTGAGAAAACTTCGAGCAAACATTGCTGGATACCTAACCGAGTTAATTCATTGCATTTTCTTATTTCAAAAATTTTGGTGAATTCATGTATTTCCGTTCATAATCACTGAAACTCAATGCGCTATATATCACAAGAATATGACACTCTTAACAACACCCTCCTTCTAATCATCTTTGTGAGATAGTATTTACATAAAACTTTACAGATTATTACGTGTTTGTTTATTAAAAGATTTAGATTGTCACATGTGTTTCTTTATAAATAACTATTAATAACCAACATCACATCTCTCTATCAAAGTTTCGTAAAATTCGTTCCCCAATTTAGAATTTGTTTGAAAATGATTTGGGGTAGATGTTTGCCATTTCTTCATTGAACGTTCTGTTGTTCAGAAAATATACGTTCTTGAATTTGTGCACGAGTTTTACCTAAAAATAAGGATTCTATATAAATGATACTTGCGTACAACAATGGGTCATTAAATTAACTTTCTAGATAGTAGACTTAAAAAAGTAACTAAAAAAAAAAAAAAAAATGGAACTTTCTTTGATTGATATTTCCGTTTTCAAAAAACATAAGCCCTCAAATTTATACCGAAGTTATAACTCAAAAATAAGCATACTATAATAATGTTATGTAATCCAACTATGTATACATTACTAGATAATCATATTATTCAGAACGCCACCACGTTAAAACTAGTTAGGACAACGATTAGTGCACTATATTTCTTCGCTCATACTAGAGCAATGTTTAAATCTGTAAACTAGTGGTCAAAGGTCAAATTGCATTGGAGGCAATTTTAACTATTGAAAGAACGCTCAAATTGGAAATTTATTTCTTTTCTTTATCTTTAATTAGTATCCATTGATTTGAATGTTCTGTAGTAAAACTAGCTGCTAACAAATTTATAAAATCTTATAAATGTGCTATACGTATCTTACTGAATGATCGACTTATGTATTTTAATATTGTTTTTAGCACTACAAAATCAACTTTTTTTCATCATAAGAACCTGGAACTTCTCATGAATGAGGCTTTTATATGTTCTTATACCCACAGTAAGTAATTTTTAAGCTTCAATTTATCGTTTTGAATTCATTGATACGTGCCACACTGGCTTGGAACAAACTTCCTGATGCTTATAAAACTTTCCAAACTCTAATTGAATTCGAATCAGAAATAGTGTTCGAGTCAATAACTAAAAGCTTTTCATTCTTTGAATTTCAAACTTTATTTACTTTTATTCAACTAGTTATTCCAATGTTGTAGTTGGATCAAATTACTTTTTTTTTTCACAAACTATGTTTTTCTAATTATGATTTCAAATGTCTTGAGATGTTTGACACATAGCACAGATGTCTATGAGCCGTGTCGATGCGAGACGTCATATATAAGATATATTTTAGACTTCATATACCCATCTCAGTATTTAAATATTTAGACGTCTGAAACTAGACATCTATCAGACATAATTTTTATGTTTTTAGTATATTGTTATTTAGTCGTCTGAACCTAGACACCAAGTATTCTTTTAGCGAAAGCAAAAAAGTGAGCGTAGCGAGCTTTGCAGTTTGGCAGAAACATGAAAAATTCTCTACAGCAAGGAAGTTTTTTTGCTGGCTCCCCAGAAAATTTGTGCCTAAATTCGTACCGAAAATCTTGCGTATTTTTTAATATTTTGTCTCGCCTTCCCATTTCTTTATTAATAATATTTGAACAGTAGAGAATAATTCAATCAAGACAATAGCTACCAAATCAAAACTAATTTCAATACCGTCGACAGAGAACTTTATTTAAACGTTAAACAAAAAAATCATAAACATTCCATTCGAATGATCTAAAGATCTATTGTTTTAATATTTAATTTCGTGTCTTTAAACAAAAGCGGGTATTTTATGAGCAGTAAGTTAAATTTAAATTCAATTTAAATTGAAATATATTTTTAATCCAAAACAAAATTTTTTTATTTCACTATGTGCATACGATAAATGTAAACCATATACCATAAAATCTTTTTATTTTTTGTATAATCTATTCTTCCAATAGATCAAAACCTAATAAAAATTAGTTTAAAAAATGTCGACAGAGAATTTATTTCTATCTACAGCTTTTTTGTATATCAATCACTAGTAGCGTAAGACAACTTGTTGTTTGTTGAATTCTGTTACGGTTTTCTTTTATGATCAATTACCATGCGCTATTTTTAACTCTGTGTCATTAAACACAACTGTTTTATTTTTTCCATACGAATATAAGCATATATTGTTTTAATATCTTATTTCGTGTCTTTAAACGAAAGCGCGAATTTTATGAACAGTAGGTTAAATTTAAATTTATTTTAAATTGAAATATATTTTCAATACATACAATTTTTAACTTTGGCTTCCTAACAAGCTTGTGATGCTTTTGCAAACCTTTTATATTGATATTTAAACGTGTCATTATATAAGTAGTTAGACTGTAAAACCAAATAAAAATGAGGCAAAGCTTATAAAAAAACTTCCCGAAATAATTATGTATTACTAATTATTCGCATAAATAAAGAGCACATGAGAAGAGTTCTCCCCACAGTTTGTATTCGACCTATATATTATATATAGTACCAGTGTGGCACTATATATAAGCATCAATGCGCCTACAGTAATCAGAGCTTTTATGCAAAGGACAAAGTTTGACGCAAAGTAAAGAGGCTTCAAAACCATAAAGAGTTGTTTTTCAGACATTTATTATGTACCATTTTGTAAATTATATAAAGCATATGTAAATGGAAAAGTTTTGTTTTAAAGACCTATTGCCTTTTTGACAATTGTTCAAAATAAAATTGATGACTAATTTCGGAACAAAATATTTGCAATTTATTGAAAAGGAATTAAAAATAAAAATTCAGCAAAATCTAACAAAATAATGATGCACGTTATTATTATGAAAATGCTTCAAGATTGTTTTCACCGAAAATATCAAAGGTATGAAAAATTATTTATAAAAAAATTTAAAATAGCGCACTTGGAACTTAAATTCATGATTGAAGTTCAGAAATACTCGGTTTTGTGTGAGAAGTTTGTTACTGAATTTAAAAATAAAACAAAAATACATGGATTGTATTGTTTTAAATAAAATTAATTCTATACTTAGATTTCTATACAGAAAACAATATTTTTTAAAACCACAATCATGGACAAAATTTTATGACATTTATATGCAAATAAGACACCTTAATAAATGAAAAAAATACCACAAGCAGTTAAAAATATGGATACACCGCCCTTGTTACACTATTTAGGTTTACCTTTTGGTTAATAGACTTATAGAATTATAACTTGGAAATTAAAAAAAAATTTTAGTTAAGAAAATCACTTTTACACCATACTTCAAACGTGAATTTGTGCTAAAATTTGATAAAAGTCTCAAAAAGTATGTCCAAGATTGCAGCTCTAAAACTTTCTTTATAAAACACTGACTCGCCTCATTTTAATTTTTCATGTTCTTCCTGGTACTTCGGCGTTAAGAAATAGCTTAAAAATCTGGTTTAAAGTAATCATATCTCTTAATTTATTTATGGAGGTCACCTACTGGCTTCTAAAAAGTTTTCACAGAATATCTAATGAGCGCATTAAAACGAGAAAGAAAAAACTATAGAAGCATTAAGTAGGTTATGATGCTGATAACCGGGAAATTTCGATATTAAAGAAAACTGAAGCCTAAGAAAAATGATTATCGCATTAAGATATATTGGTATACAAGATATCGAAACGAAATATTAATTGTATCAAAAATCTGGTTTTTTCCTTCATCATGTCATGACAGAATTTCATTTGATTTCATTTGAAGGTAGTCATAGCAAAAAGACGGCAAAAAGCGTTTTTCCCACGGTAGATGAGTTTCAGCAATAAAAAAATTGTAAAGAAAAAAATATTACTTCTTTTTATTTCAACAAGTCAAACAGAGCATTTGCATTCGAATGTTAACAATATTAACAAATTATAATCTAATGTTGTGTGCAACGCCATTTAAAAGTTCTTCTAGCTGAATTTCTTGAATGTTCTTGAAGTTGAATGTAGAAGAAAAATTGATGGAGTGTTAGCTCACTCCCATTCATTTATCAACTCGTTGAGATTTCTTGATTCTCGAAGCAAGTTGACGCTATGCTAAGCTTGCAAACCTCGCTTCACATTTTACATTTTTACGTTGTTAGCATTTGGTAAGATTTTTTGTGCTTTAGTTGGATATTCGCTAGCTGTTGCCTTAATAAGGATGTTTATCCAGCGCCACTGATACAGAATCTGATGTTTGATTATGAGAATACATCAATTCAGGAATGGTTCCATCGTGGTATGCTCTGACTTTTGAGGTGTATGTATATGTATATGTATAAAATTGCCCAACATGAGTGTGTCTGCCGAAGATATCTAATAGGAAGAAATGATATTACTGATGGTAATAATTAAGAAATTCATAAATAGTATTAAAAACATTAAAATCATAAATGAAAATGAATAAAAAATTATCAGGGTAGAATACTAACTTTGTCTGTCTTTGTCGTTATCATATAAAACAATTTTAGTTGTATGTTTGAATAAAATATTTTTTATTTTCTTTGTTATTTCATTATTTGTACTTACTAGTGTTCTGTGTTTTATACGGTCTTTTAGAATATTTTGATTTTACAGCTTGAATGAGAATAAAGAGCTTACCGTATTTTACAGTTTTTTTTTCTTTTCACCGGAAGACTTAGTTTATCATTAGTTGATTATCTGGTATTTTACCTGTATGTGTTGTTTACAGTTGTAAAATAGTTATGAAATGAATTAGGTAGTTCTTTAGTTGAGAAGTTGCAAGCGAAGATATAATTTCGCAAAAATATATAGTCATCAAACTTCAATACAGGCAGTATATATATAATAGGTTTACGGATTCTCGTGATGTTTTAAAACTTATCATCTGAATTGCCTTGTATTGAAGAGCACGTATTCTATAAATTAAAAAACTTTTTTTTTAATCCAAACTTGACAGCCGTATGTAATATTTCAATTAAATGTTGTAATATACTTAGAAACACTTTTTTATCGACATAACGTCTTATTTTTGCAAGCATACCTGTATTTCTACAACTTTTTTGAAGAACTCCATAATATGATGATCCCAATTTAAGTGTACATCTAAATAAAACCCTAAGGACTTGATCGACTCTGATGGTGTTATCTTTCTCCCATTTATTCTAAAGTTTATTTTTTGTTAGCGCTTAGCCATATACAAAGACGAGTATTTTCTTTGTTAATCGATTTATATTAACTAAACTGGTGTCATCGGCGAGAAGATATACAGAGGAATAGTGTATAGAGTTATATAAACCTAAAACTCAGCCTTATGGTAGACTGTGTTGTAGCATTACTGTTTCAGAGTGTTGGCTGTTCAATAATACTGTCTTTGAACTTTCAGTAAGATAACTTTTAAACCAGTTATTAGCTTTGAAATGTTAGTTATATCACTGATATTTCTACTAATTATAGAAGATATTATTTTAACTAATTGGGTTGAGACACTCGGGGATTCAGTTTCTTTTTTAGAATTAAATCAATTAATAGTTAAATAAATTTCCAAGTCCGTTGTTGAATTCATAAAATAAAAGTAGGTGGTATATTATTTTTAAGGAAAGAAGAGTGGCATTTAATCGTTTTAGGAATTTTTTATTTTTATTTTGTCCCAAAATAATTATCAAGAGTTCGCTATAACTTTTGGATCAGTTATTAGCTTTTAATTTATCAACATAGCAGACAGTGTTTCTTTATTTTTATTACACAAGTTAATAATCGCTTTCATGCCTGTCTAAATTTGTTTATATTATTGTTATGATGTTGGATGAAGTTTCTAAAATATTGAGTTTTATTAATTTTTATTAAGTATGACTTTACACAAATTTCGTGAACATTTTTGGAAGAAAATACTTGAAGAAAATTAATTACAAATTATATTATCTAAAAATGTTTGAAAACTTTTATTGTGTTACTTTTTACTTGCAAAAAATATGATGGTAAAATAGTGGGACCGAAAAATTAGCGCAGGAGCGAAAAATCTGTGGATGAAACATCTGGGAGCACACTGATTCAGCCTCATATCAATAGACAACCAGTGTATAGCTCTTTGCTGTTCGATACTTAAGTGGGATGGTTATCCAAGCTTATGCAAAAGGTTATGGACTTGTTTTATGTGCTTTTTAAAATATTTTTGAGCGATTTTATAGGGCGTAAATTTCAGGTTGTTGTTAAAAAAGAAGTTTAGAATTAATTTTATTTAGAATATGATGACTAAATTCCTCTCCACTTAAGGTTCGATCTGATATATACAACAGGTATTTGACTGAGGTGTGTTGTTTAATATGTGTGCTTCAATAATATAAATTAAATGGATCTGTTTTATCTTCTCCAATGCGCTTAGTTTGTTATCAATAAGCCACACACAAAGGTTAGAAAATTGTGTGTTTTAAACATTTTCTATTTCTCTTGCATCTCAATGTTGGAAAATCAAAGTGGGGTCATCTTCCTAGAAAAGTAATTAACAGCCTATTGCTCGTTTCATGTTAGTTACTTTTAGCGAAAACAAGAGTGGACCCCAAATTGATCCCCGCGCGACCCCAAATTTCATTACATCCTATTCGGAAAATTTTTTATCGATTTTAGCCTTGAATTTTCTGTTTGAGAAATAGGATTTGAATCAAGAAACTACCTTTTCTGAAAATTGCATGGACTTTAATTTCTCAAACAGAATGTCGTGGTCTATTGTGTAAAAAGGGTTTTTGGAGATCGATAAATATTATTCCAGTGTGATATCCCTTTTGAAAACCATTTGTAATTTTTCCATAAGATGGCAGACAAGTTAGTGGGGTCATTTGGCAGAAAAATCTAGCAAAATTTGATAAAAGCAAATCCTTCGGCACAAAGGCGGCTTAACATGTATATTTTCAGAAACCGTTGACAACCGGGCAAGTTTCGTCCAAAATGGCGGATTTTGGGGACCTGGGCCCAGAAATGCCCGAAACCCATTTTTGCCCAAATAGATGTGTGGAATAATTCTATTGTTAACCACTCAATATATATCTAATTGTACTTTATTGAACGTAAAACATCATTCTGAAAACCTATGGGAATAAAATTTTTCAATTTTGATTAATTATTTGGTCCCAGCCGCCCAAAACGGTCTCGGTCCCAATATTTTTTAGACCAAAAATAAATTTTGCAAACATTTACATGTTATATATCGTTAGATAGCAAATTTTATCCTGGTTTAAATTTAAGTATACAAATGCATATTTTTGAGGTAATGGGGCAAAAGGTGGCCCATTTTGTCCTATCATTTCAGCATCTCAAAAACGAAATTTTTAAAAAATCGTCATGTTGTATACCGTGGGATAGGAAATTTTATGCTAATTAAACCTTACAATAACGAAACCACCTTAAAATACTTAGTTTTTAGGATCTCATCTCACGGCATCACCGTGCTCGGTGTTGGCCGATACACATGACGTCCGTACAAATTCCTTCCAGGCTCTGCGATTGTGGCAAAGTCCAATCATATCATCCAGGCATTTTCCGCATGTATTTGACATGTACTCTATTAGTGACGGCGGGGCCTTCCCCTATTTCTACTCCCTTGAACTTTCCCTGGCAAGACTGTTGTCATCAATTCTGTGTTTTGATTACAAATTGCATGTCCTACATAGTTTAACTGCCGTCTTTTTGTGAGGATCAATAGCAAGCGTGTTGTTCCCAGTTGCTTCAGTATACATTCGTTTGTTCTCTTGACAGTCCATTTGGTTCTCAGAAGTCTTCAGTAGAACCACATCTCTGCTGCCTCTACCCGTTTTTCATTTGCTTTCCTCAATGTCCAAACCTCACAGCCGTATAGAAACACAGGCTATACCAGACATGTCAACAGTGTTACTTTTAGCTTTGTTTCTATTCCACAATCTTTCCAGTTGTTGTTCAGTTAAACCATTCTATTTTTTGCCATACCTATTCACATGATTAGATCTTTTCTGCAAGTCCCGTCTCGTGCTTTTATTGAACGAAGATACTTGAAGTCGCTGAAGTTTTCTAAAGTGTCTTGGTCTAGCATGAATTCTCCCAATCACTTGGTTCAGTTTTATCCCAGCTGCTTGTGAGCAGCCCTGTGTCATCAACGTAACGTAAGTTTGATAGCTTTCTTCCTTCTATACTCACTCCCAACTCTTCAATATCTGCTTCCCTGATGATTTGTTCAGTGTATATACTGAAGAGGTGAGGAGACAGAATACAACTTTGTCTAACTCCCTTTAACACATTGAAGAAGTTGCTGTTTCTTCGGTTGCTCAATCCAGATTTACCTCAGATTTTACTGCCTGACCCTCAGGTACACCAAAAAGTGATGCATAACATCTTCTGGTTCTGTCAGTGTGTGACCGTCTTTGTCAATGATACGTTTTTTTTTCACTTTGTTCATTTGTTGAAAAAGCTCTCTTGACTTACTGTTTGCATTATGTACGTTAATCATACTACACTCTTTACCTAGCCAGTTTGCCTTGTCTTTTCCTGCCATTTTTCATATTTCGTGTTTCATTCTTGAATACTTTTCCCATTCCTCTTTCTTACGTGCTTGACTTTTCTTTTCTGCCATATCTATCGCTCCCTGACTTATGTATGGTTTGACCTTTTTCGTTATCATTGTTTTTCCTAGTTTCTTTTCAGTGATGCTGATCAACGTGTCTTCCATATATTTCCATATTATATTAGGATTCGAGTTATTTTCATTCCAGGTATCCATTAGCTTTGAGAAACGGTTGCTGGGTAATATGCTGAATTCAGATGCCAACTTGAAATTTTCAAGCTTAGATAAGTCGTATTTTGTTCTCAATTTAGCTGTAGGTTTCTTCAACGTTTTCGTTCTCATCTTTGCTGTCACAAGTATGTGATTGGTGTCACAGTCTGTACCAGGCTTGGTTTTGGCGTTGATAACAGTTGTTTTCCAAGATTTATCAAGATTTATCGATCTGATTACGGCACCTTTCTCCTGGAGAGTTCCATGTGTATCTTCTGCGCTTCGGTTGTTGGAAGAAGGTGTTCGTGATGAGCATTTCGTTAGCCTGACAGAGCTGTGTAAGCACATCACCCCTTTCATTACGTGCTCCTATTCCGTACGGTCCAATGCCGCATTATGTCTCTACACCTTCACCTACTTTTGCGTTAAAATCACTCATTATTATACACATTTTGTTTTTGGGTATTTTGTCTCTGATTGTCTGTAGGTCGTTACAAAAACCTTTCCAGTTCTTCATCTGTGCTGGTGGAGGTTTGAGCATAAACTTGTATGATATTTATAGCTGCATGCTTAGAGTTCAATTTGGTGACAAGAAGCCGGTCGTTGACTGGACTGTAGCTTTTTAAAGCATTGGCTTGTTTCTTGTTTAACAGAATTTCTACTCCTCTAGATCTTCCTTTCTCTCCTCCGCTGTACACTATTGTGTGTTTACCTTCTGGCATCTCTAGCATCTTCGTTGTAGCATTACTGCAGATAAAACTAAAAGTAATGAGATAACAATTACAACAACTATTAAAGTATATCCTAAAATTGATTCAAGCAACAAATTTATCTTCTTGATAACTATACAATCATCAATGAAAACTTAAAGGCAGTATAATAAAACACCTGCTGAAAATATCATATCTACCTAGCTTGGAACATTGCTCTTTTTAAGATGCCGAAACAGTGTATCTCTTGTCGGTTGTAGAATTTCACTTGTTTGTCCTTTTTTTGTGAATAGATATCTCCTGCATTCGATGATATCATCTAAACTACTCGTTCAGTGGTATAATATCACAACAAATCTTTCAATGATTTTTAAGTCGGATGAATTATGTAATCTTCAAAATATTTAATTGCTATCAAGCTATAAAAAAACATGTGATCAATAATTTATATGCAAAATCAAAATAATTCGCTAATATTTTGCTCAGAATGTAGTAGCTCATATCTAATAG
>JAUZNK010059756.1:0-15030 GCA_035046665.1 Euphysa ruthae
TTACTTACTCACTTACTTACTCACTTACTTACTCACTTACTTACTCACTTACTTACTCACTTACTTACTCACTTACTAACTCACTCACTCACTCACTTACTTACTTACTTACTTACCTTAATTAAGAAAGTGAAAAAAGAAAAAAATATGAATGGTTAATTTCTATGGGTTTAACAAATAACATAAAGCAATGTTCATATGTGAAAAATACATTCTTACAGTAAATAAAAATATCATTATAAACCAATAATTCTGCATTATAAGTATATGTTAAATAGTGTTTGATGCCAAATGGTAGTGATCTATGGAAAAACATAATATATAACTGAAAATTACAATCTTAAAACCTAATATTTAAAGACATACTTTCCCTTTGAGTATTTTATATACCAAAGCATTCATATCTTTGGCATTAAATGCATGTTTCAGGGTGGTCATTTCATAAACACAACATCCAAGAGCCCACATATCAGATTTATAGTTGTACGGTTTATTTGAGAACAGCTCTGGAGACATGTAGTATGGGGTGCCAATCATAGTTGTCGCCATGTCATGTGTATTTTCTAACACACGCGCAATTCCTAAATCTCCCAGCTAAACAATATAGAAAAAATTATTTAAAAGATTGAAGTATTTGCTCTGAAAAAAAATAAAAAATTTTGTGATGTTAATCAATTTATGGTAGAAATAATTTCTCAAATAATTTTATCAAATTATAATGCTGATGGGAAAAGTTGATTTCCGTTTTGAACCCAAGACCTTGTGGTTGGAAGTCAGATGCATTGTCAATAGAACTATCTGTATTCAAGCTTTGTCTTTAAAAACTTCTGTTTTTAAAGTGGAAAGAACTGAAATATGTTTGTAAAATGGACAAAAAGTTAGTAATACCAACCGCAATTGCTTTAATGGATTCAACTTTGCAAAGCTAGAAAGGTTCGTGTGGTGTTGTGAGACTGTTAAGCATGAACAAAGCATGTGTAAATTTCCGAAAATTCTCAGAAAAAAATGAAAAAGCTTAGCCAACTGTATAAAAAAATTTAGGTGGAGGTACAACCCATACATTCACCAAATAATGATTAAGTGCAGGAATATTGCTGAACAAAAGTCTATGCTGTTTATTAAACCTCCAAAGGACCAACCCATATACACACTATTAATTAATCAAATACATTGCGGATCAGATTCAGAATTGAACAAGTTTTTTATATCATATATGAATATGGTTGAAATATTATACCTGAACTATACCTCATTATGCTCAAAAAATTAGGAAAGTTACTTAATCTATTCTCCCAAAAAAACCATGACAGGAATGCCATTATTGACCCTACTACATATGTAATTAACTTAATAATGAGCAACAATGATGATAATTCATCAGATTAAGATAATTAAATAAATATAAAATATTCATGTTTTAGAAGCAAGATGTAGTATGATGATCTACAAGATGAGCTTTCTTTTTATTTTATTCTTTTTTTTTAAATCAGCAACTTTCTGTAATACTAAAAGCCACTCTAGGCAGAAAGCTAAAACAAGAGATAAAAATAATGCAGGTTTTACACTAAGTGATCACAATATTGATTGAGATTAGACCTTAAGGATTGGAGAACATAATCCAAAGGAAAGCAATCAGAAGGCAGGGTTCCACAAACGAGAATTACGTGGGAACAAACATGATCAAAGTTTTTGTAAAATTTAGGAATCTGTAACGGTAAAGGATGGGTAGCAAATGAATGCCTTGTGGTCCTTGAGAAAGTCTTAAGTTAAAGTGTAACTTCTTTGAAACCATCAGAACAGTGTCCATTATTAACTTAAAGATAAATGTATGCTAGAAATAAAGAAAGTAAAACATACAAAACTATTATAAATGACGTTAAATAGAAAATTACCTTAATGATCTTACTTTTTGATAAAAATATATTCTGAGTCTTTAAATCACGATGCAATATATTTCGGTCATGCATGTACTAAAATATAACAATTATAATTAATTATAATTATAATGTAAACAAAAACTTTTTTGATCAAATTTACAGTGATGTTTAATATTTAGGAATCAAAAATAATAATTTTACTTGTAAAGCCATTGCAATTTGAACAAACCATTCAACAACTCGTTCTTCTGTCAGGTACTTCCCTTGCTTTGATTGGTTCTTTAGCTTTGAATATAAATCACCACCTTCGCAGTATCCCATCACAATTGCAAGACACCCGTTCTCTGTTTGAAATGATTCTTTATATGAAACAATGTTTGGATGGCGAAGTTTGGACAATATATCTACCTGGATGATCAAAAATATGAACATCATAAAGAGCAAAAACTTAGTAACTAAAACTTCAGGAGATTAAAATAGTAATAAAACAATCACATTTATCAGCTTCTCTCTCGTAAAATTAAATTTAAGATTCTCAAAACTTCAGCAATTTCAGCAAATTCTGAAATTAATTTTCATGAGAAATGCAAAAAATTTAACCTTTTCGATTTCTCAAACCTCAAACCCAAAATTTTTCACATACCCAATATGCAGCGAGATAAAATTTTAAAAAACATCAAGTTCAGAATTAAAATATAAAAACTACAAAAATCTCATTGAAAAAATAATAAAAAAAAAAAAAAAAGATAGAGAAAATCACAAATTGAAAAATATAAAAACGATCCAAAAAATAATATAAAGATCACTTGAAAAATAAAATTAAAAAATGATAGTCCTATTGTATTAAAAACAACAACTGGAAATACCAGCGGTAAATAACTCCTTTGAAAGTTATTTAACAAGAAATCAAGAGTTTATTAAAGACTCAGAACTTACTTTAAGAGTTTGAAACAGTGTTTAAATCACTGCAAAGATACGCGGAGTCGATAACTTAATCAAAATCACTCATTTAAAAATTTTTAAAGACTCGATAAGCAATTGAGTGTTTCCTGACAGTCTCAAATTGCAAAAGTATCATTCACAATTTCAGAGAGTATTGGGATCTTATATAAGGCAAGACCGGTGTTTAATAAATTGCTACTAAAACAGCAGGGTTCGGCATTTGTACACAGTTATTTAAATTTTGGTAACATAGCCTGGGCCAGCACTCATAAATCTAAACTAGAAACTATGTATTGTCATTAAAAACACAGCGCTAGCTTAATCAATTGTCAAAACCGCTTCACTCACTCAAAGCCTCTCATTAATTAAATTAATATCTTAAATCTAAAGCTTACTTTATGTTCAAGTGTAAACATAACTTATTCCCAGAAATTTTTTTAAAATTGATATAGATTAAAACAACCAAATAAATATATTTTCTGAGACGTAAATTAATAGTATAACTACTAATTAACACAAAGTACCAAGAATTTTCCATTGAATTTCATGGCCCTCATCTGTGGAATAAAATTGTTCTTATCAACTCGAATCTCTCTGAAATAAAAAAACTTTATGCACTTTTTCTTCCTGTGATTTCAAATCGTTCCTTTAAAATCTTATTTTGTATTGGTAAAAACAAAACATAGTTTATGCAATAGTAGTAAAAGTACAGAAATCAAAAAATCAGGCAGAAAACTGGTTCTCAATGATAGGCCCAAACAGTCTTCTATGAGGTTTCTGTGCTTTGAATGAAATTATAAAGTTAGGTAAATAAAAACAATTTTAAAAGCTTATGCTTAGATATATTTTATTGCAGGAAAATTTATATACGTTTTTATTTACACTGAAAATTGTTCTGTAGCAGAGAAGATAAATTATATATATATAAATAAATTTCATAATAAATAAAATTAAATTAAAGAATTTAACAGGTGCTATTTGAATTAAAAGATCTAAGGTCTTTTACCTTCATACAAAATTTCAAAAATGCCTGAACGGTTCTCAAGAAAATTTGATAAATGTAATATTTGGTCAAAAAACAAGTATTTTTGATAGGTCTCCATTTTTTTCAAAAGATATAAAAAATAAAAATGATTAATTGATTTGAAAAGTTTTGTTGCTAGGTTAAAATCACCTTGTTTTTGGGTTCCAGGATGAGAATTTTAGTTAGTAGCCATATGACTGAAAGATGCTCTTTACATATTGGAGGAAAAATGTAGAGTTCCATGGCCATTTTTAGCAAAGGTTGTTTTGACTCTGTCTTTTATGCTTATTGATTTAAACTGAAAATGTTTCATCTTATTTATAAAAAAAGATGGATAGAAATGTCATTGAGGTCAAAAGTATGTATAGAGTGTTTGTAGAGGTTACAATCTTTGATATTTGTTTTTAGGTGTTTCTTGATTGCTCCAATTTTTTCTCAAAGTTTGATAAGCGGACAGTCTAACATTTTCAACGTTCATTATAGGGTGTTCACATGACTACTCGTAGTCTTTTGATAGTTGACAGTCACAATAAACCTCTCCCTTATCTCCAGGTATTTGTGAGTTACTCATTACTGCACAACTGCTCTTCCAGATAACCTAGTCAGAGTTTGGTAATTGATCAAAAAGAAAGCCATTCAGACAGCAGCGCATCCAATTCAGACATAGAGACTGATAAAAATCAAACTGAAGATAGTGATGTTAGAGATTACTATTATTAATGCTTTGACAAATGAACATAAAAAAGAATTTGAAAGTTAGTTAGTTGAATGTCTTTGAGTATTTTATAGTTTAGATTATTGTTTGGAAATGACATAATGAAGTAAAAATTTTTCCAAACACTGTAAAAATGTAAACAGATGGAGCTTTTTGTTGAAATTTTTGATTAAATTTTAAATAAAACAATTCTTGTTAACATTCAGCCTTTCTAACCTAAGAATTTTTTACACAACATAAAAATTGGGTTCTAACAGTACCCAACATGACCATGTTTGAAAAGAAAAAATTTATGTTATTGGACTCCAAAATTTGCAGCGAACATTTTTAATTTTTGCCAAAATGGGCGCTTTCCCAGGATTTTCAGCAGGCGCATTTTAAATTTTTATAATCTATAGGCATCAAACAGGGGTCAAAATAACCTCTGATAAAAATGGTCACAAGACTGGGTTTTTCCTAATGGTCTTTTAACTTCATGAAAGATTAGAAAAAAAATAATAAACAGGTTTCCAGAAAATTTCAAAAATGTAATTTTTGTCTAAATTTGACACTTTTCATGAATGATGCCCAGGCCCCCATATGAAAATTTTTGGTTGCTGGTCAAGTGGACCGAAAGTTTTACAGTCTTTTAACTTAACCAAACAAAATTTAAAAAAAAAGAAGTGGATTTAAGAAAATTTTAAATGTTGATTTTTAGGCCTAAAATTTTCGTAGTTGTGCTATTCAGGTCAAGAACCAAAAAACAAGAATCTTATCAAAAAAATAAAACTGTCACCACCTTCTCTCATGGTCTTACCACTGAAAAAATAAAATTAACGGTTTCAGAGAAAAATGGTTGAATGTACAGAAGAACATGGGTGAATTCAGAGGACTTTGTCAGCTTTGCTTAAAAATATCTACTACTATTATTTGAGAATAATCAGGTTAATCAATTGTTCGCTTAACTTTTGCCCTTAGGTCTTTGCTCAACTTATTAAGTTTGGTTGATTAACATTAGGTGTGCAAATCAGTATCCTCAAAATGAAATAATCATGTAATAAAAAACTGTTGGAAATAATGCATTTGTGGAAAATTGGCAAAGATACTAATTCTTGTTTTTGTATAAAATCTTAATATACTCATAAAGAAACATTATTGCTGTGAAATATTAAATAATTGCTTTAGGGGATAATTATGAACAGATATTGTAAAATATTGAATAAAACTGTATGAAAAAGGTAACAAATATAAAAGCTATTAATTTTTGTTATTTTACTATGAAAATATAATAGGCATATCCAAAGTCAAAAATAGTTTTTTATGTTGTTATGATGCTGACTGTATCTGTCTCTATTTAGATTTTTATAGAATTTTGTATGAAGGTCTAAGAACAATGCACAAAGTCATCAAAGATTTAAGCTACTACATTGGCTATATTAGATATACTTTTGTGGTCAAAATGCTAAAAAGATTTGTCAATATTAGCCCATGATAATTCCAGAAAAATAATTAAAGTACTTATCTATAGAGAATGAGTAGAATATAAGACTTTGTTTATCATTTTTACTTTATTATTTTTTTATGCTATATGATGATAATCTTATTAAAAAAATTTAATTTAAAAAAATTGCTAACTGTGTAAAGCATAACGAAAATCTTTTTATAAATTGTACAATTGAATTAATATACCTCTTGCTGGGCAAACAACCGGTTCTTCTGGCTAGCATTGTGAAGATCGATTGTCTTTATAACATACTAAATTTAAAACAAAGAGTAATATTTCTGAAACCTTATACTAATGAATTTATGATAAATTTTTGTGGATCTTAATTAATTTTATTTCAAACTGATTTTTATCACAATATCACAAACAAAATCAGCATACCAGTTTCTTATCTTTATTATGTTTTGCTAGCTTGACTTCACCATAACTACCTTTTCCAATAACCTTTCCAAGGCTATAGCTTGAGATTGTCATTTCTTTACATTATGTGTACTCAACACACAACCTAAGAGTGTCTTGCAATAGTGTCTTCATAAAGTAGTTACAATATTTTACTGTAATTAATGTCTGGTATTTCAATATTCATCTAAAGAAAAAGATAAAGTGCAGTAAAAACTACAGTAGTTTTCTTTAGGTAAATGTTAATTTTCCTAAAGAAAACTACCGTAACATAACTTGTACTTAATATCAAGAACAAACTAAATAATACTTGTTGTGAAAAACTGGCATGATCTGAGTCAAATGGTGAAAAAAACTTTAGGAAAACAGGAGCGAATAATTCTTAAGCCAGCCTCTCCAGCAATACAAAAATTCATAATATCCAATAGTAGTAAATAAAACTAACGGAGACAGAAGGAAAATACGCAAACACATAAAGAAGCTAAGCGTAAATCAACCACAAAGAATAACACAAATTGACAAACTTGTGAAAGTAATAAGTCAACATCAAAAAAGGATAATTCTCAATTTTTTCAATTCAGCTAATTCAAACTTAAGATGAAGACAACTTATTAAAAATCAATAGAAATTAAAAGACCAAACAAAACTGGGAAAATTTTAGTTAGAAGAATACAAAAAGAATCAATCTAAAATAACTCATAAAACTCTGCTGCCTCAATAGTTACTAAATAGTACAAACCCTACAATTTTTTTTTCCTATTGCGGTTTTCAATATAAAAATCGCGTAAGAAAATTTTTCAAACTGCTAATGATTCCAAATAATCATAAATAACATTTTGAAACAACATACAAAGGTCAACAGAATCAGAAATTTAGATGAAGTAAAAATTGAATTGACAATTTCTCTGTCTGGGTCATAGTCCTAGTAAAATTTCTAAAATGGCCAAACTGAGGGCCAAGGTACTGGAGCAAACAAAATTTTCAAACATTTAAACATTGATATCTAATGTTTTTTAAGGAAAATGGAGAAATGCTGTTTTAGGGAAAAAAATTATGGCTATTTCAGGGGCTTCAGTAGTAAATTAACAAAATTTTCAAGATACAAAAATCATCAGAATAACACTTTTAAAATTCAAACAAATCCATGACTTAATGACGATAAAGATAGAAAAATTTCATTAGTAGACAAAAAATGTTAATGTTAAAAAATATACTTGAGGACAGCCTCAAAATTCTGACTGCAGTTTATACTTGCTTTTACATAAACACTACTTCAGGTGGCCATTTGTTCAAAAAGATCACAACAATATAGATCTTTAACTTCATGCTGCCCTTAAAAAAGGTGATAAACACATTGTTGCTGGGTAATAAAATGACATATGATTAAATATTTGAAAATTTTTAACAATTAATCATTTATATCAATATGCAACCGATGGTTTTTTAACATAAATGCAAAATCAATAATTGAATGATGAACAGATCACAGGAAAATTTCAAAAGCGCCATTTTTTATAAAAGATTTACCATGTTAGGGCCAAGATTAAAAAACAAGCTTTCAAAAGACGGTTATTTATACCAAAAGATGCATTCTATGACCCCTTATTAGACTTCCAGCAAAATTTGAAAAAAAAAATTTTTAATTTGAAATTTTAATTTGCCATGAAATAAAAGTCATAAGAGGCCAGTAAAAAAAACACACAGGTGGTTATTTGCTTCAAAAACTGCCCTGGAAGTTTTTTTAACTGCACACACAAAAAAAAATATATATATATATTTCCTGTAAATTTCAACAACATTTAGCAAAAAAATTTTTTATTTATATATATTATTAAAAAAGATTTCAAGAGACAGCCAAAATGGGCCATATTTGGGTCCAGTACTGAAAAAAAAATTTACAGGTTACCACTTAACTCAAAACATACCCTCTATGGTCGAGTAACCAATAAACAAAACTGAAAAACAAAAAGGTAGTAATAATTCTTTACAATGTTACTTTATAAAACTAAAAGTTGGCAATTTTATAATAAACAAATTATAGGTTTAAAAACAACAACATCCAGATTTTACAATCACGGTGGAAGTCAATATACTTAATCTCAGATTTGATTTTTATTCCAGTTTTGAACTCTTGGTAACTCATTCCAATCTAAAGAAACGCAACGCTAGAAGGAATTTAAATAATTGAGTACTATAGCAGATTTTTAGTTAATTATAGCACACTTTCTCAGCCCTAGCACTGAAGATGTGATCTTTTTACCAAGACTATCTGACTTAAATGTTAATAGCTGCAAGCAGCAAGCTTGATAGTAATTATGATGACTTTTGTAGGTACTGAACTTTTGAAAGGAATAATTTTGTTTTTAATTTTAGAGAACTACACAAGAAATTATGAAATAGTGAAGTATATAAAATAATGGGTCAATCTAATTTGAATTTATCTATCACCTTAGGTTAGTTTTCAAGTTTATACACATATTGAAATTTAAAATTTTAAAAAGAACATTGCAAGGATATATTGAACCCCAAATTTTAATGTTAATAGAAATGGAAAATGTTGTTTTGGGTATAAATTTTAGTGTAAAGGATGAGCACACCTCTTGAAGTAGAATTTAAGCATAAATCTTTCATTTTATATTTTATTATGGTACCATGAATTAAGAATGTGTTGGGAATCTTAAGAATCCCAAATGATCATTTTAGAAGCATAAGAAACTCATAATGAACGTTAACAATACACATGAGGGATAGGGGAAGCCTGAAACTCACATGAGAGTTAGGTGAAGAGAGTTTGTGATTTTGGCTATCTTATTTGAAGGTCATTATTAATTTAATTTAATAACAACAGTTAAAAAATTATTTTGCACAAATTTTGCAAGCATTTTATCTTCGTAAATGCGCAATTTAAAAACTTTGCTAATGGTTTAACAGAAAACTTTCAAAACCAAAAAACTATTCATGCAATAGCTAATCTCATAAAATAAATACCTGTGTTCAAAAATAAGTTTTGTTGTTTTTATAAAAAACTAATGATTTCAAACATGGAGGCTTCTTTTTTTTTGAGCTTTTCTAAGCTAAGAAATTTTGTACATGATTTCATCATCAAAAAAAAAAAAAAAAATAGAGCACTAAAAATATCAGATTTCATTTGTTCACCTTCTGATTTACAATGCAGCATCAAACTTTATGATCACTTATTCCAAGAACAGGTTTTCACCTGCGCATAATAATTTGAAATAAATCTACTCAAAATATAATTTAAACTACAATGGGAACTTAGCAAAAAATAATGCATCAATACTTCTTAATCCCTTAAGTGTTTAATTTCTAAACAGTGATTTGTCACGTAATTTTACTTTTTTTTTGGTGGAAAATCATTAAAATCACTTTATTTCAATAAAGCATAACTTCTTGAATTTCAAGACTTTTAAAAGCACCAAACTAAAAAAAACCACCCTAAAAAGTAATAAAATGATCCTAAATTATAATAAAATTCATTTCAATACCCTTTTTTGGCATGAAAAACTTCAAAACAAGGTACAGAACATAACCCTACATTACATTTTGGACATTGATAATGACTCTCGACAAATTTGTTTCTTTTTAAAACAACACATTGCCAAAAAGCATTTTTTTTTCCTTGTTGTTGGTGGAGCATAAGCTGTAAAGTGTGACTCAGTCAAACAAAGTCGGCTAGGTTCAATACTTGGTCTACCGGCGCGCTTACTAATGGCAGCAAACTTACTGAATCTATGCAGATTCGATTATTAGGCCCAACATTCTCAAATAACTTCTTTTGGAATTCTTACATTGAATCCAATTCAAAATCAATGTCATGAAGATTGGATCTCTTTCTTCCATCCGAGAGTATACTTTTTATTTATCAGGCTACAATCAAACCATGTATCGAATATGGCTGCTATCTTTATGTCGGAGTCTCTGCTGTATATCTACATCTTCTTGACTGAATTCAGAAACACACACTCAACATTGTTGGATCTTTGTTTGAATCTTCAATCACTTTCCAATCAACCAATCAAAAATGTGGCCTCATTGTCACTGCTCTATAAGTATTTCCATGGACACTGTTCTGATGATTTGAAACTTTCACTCAAAACTTTCTAAAGGACGATAACACTTTCATCTGATACTCATCCTTTAACAGTATAGATTCCTAAATTTCACAAGAAATTTTATTCACCAAGCTTCTTTCCACATGCTGCTCACTTGTAGAACTCTCTGTCTTCTGAGTGCCTTCTTTTGGATTATAATCTCTGATTCTTTAAATCTAATATCAACCAATATCTTTCTCAGTTTTGTGTAACAGCTGCTTTATCTTTATATACATTTTTTGTTAACATATTTGTTGGCATTAAAACCCCTATGCTGTTTAATTAGCCCAAATACTGCTTTAAGTAGATTTTATGTTTGACATCATTACTTAAGACTCTTTGTCTTCATGAAAACTTTAAGAAAAATGTAAAACTTCAACCTAAGGTAACTTTTGAATAAATAATGTTATAGTTAGAATTTTAGAGGTGTGCACATCATTCACCCAGGCAACTGTTTTGCCCCCATAACCCAAACAATTCAAACACAGAAAAAACCCATTTTTAGACTTGATTTGACCCAGTTTTGGGCTACCCTTAAAAAATAAACTTGAAAAACATTTTTATGAAAGACATACAGATTTTTTCAGGCCGATTAAAAAAAAATAGAAAAATATTTTGAAAACGACAACCTTGTCAATTTACCTCATTTTGGGGCAAAATTTAGGCAAATTGGCCTTTTCTTAACCCTAAGTGATGTAGCAATTTTAAACAATTTACCCAAGCGTATAAAACTATTTAAACGGTCTTCAATTTTTTTGAAGCACTGGTAAAATTGACCATAATTTTTTGCTGATATTTTTTTAAGTCAAATTTATCCTTAAAATGCATCTATAATAGAGGGCATAAAAAAAAATACTTCTAGTCGGTTTTTATAGTTCTGTAAGATGAAATGAAATACTTTGATTTATTGAAATAACCTGACGATGAGGTACTTTCTTAGTTTATTCTGTGAATAAAATTTCTGATTTTTCACCAAGAAATTAAGATTGACTTGAAGAGGTTTTCAGTAACAGCCTTTGCTACTGTTTCTTTTTCCCTCAGAGAAAAAGTAAATGTCAATTAAAAATGGTTTTTATCGCTTGAAGGAGTGGAAAAAAGGAGACTCCTCCCAAAGAACACTTCTTCCCTTCACTGAAATTTCAGATTTTCAATTTTATACAGCAGAAGCTTGGAATAAGTTTTTTTCCCCTTAAATTGCTGTTTTGAAGGAAAAGTTCAGTTAAACTATTGACTAAAATATTTATATTTCATTGTTTTTTATAGTTTTTATTGTATTGATATGATTATTTGTAGAAATACCACTAAATTATCAATTTATGGCTTGTTCTTGTGATTTTTTCTTGTGATTTTTCCTATCTTCCATTTAAAACATCTGGTTACACATTTTTTTTCCAATTTCACTTTTAAGGGTTCAGTGAAGGTCATACTATTTATATTTACTCATTTATTACGTACAAGTATTTTTTTCTCAAACATGAGTGGTGCAAGAGAACAACATGCTTGGCAATGCAAGGGTTAAAAACATCATAAGATGTAGAAAATCACACAAACCTCTCTCTAATAAAAGATAAATACATAAATTTTATGTTTGCTTTACACTGACTTGGTTCGATTTTGGACAAGAAATTTCTGTAATGTTTAAAACGGCTCAATTTACAACTTTTATAACCCTATAACTTCATGGAAAAAATCAGAAAAACGGTTCACTTGAAAAAGATAAAATCGGCATCTTTGGGTCAAATATAGTTTCGGTTTTTTATTTTTAATATATCTCGGGCTAAAAAATTTTTCATAAAAATCGAGCTTCAAACCTTTTTAGCCCTAGTTGATATCTGAAATTCAAATGAAGACAGAAAATTAACAAACAAACAATATGCAACCATGGAAGCACAGACAAATAAAGGCAAGCATGGACAAAAGCGAATTTATATGGCTAATGCCAAGGGTCTAAAAACACACAGCTTCATCAAGGTCTAATAAATTAAAATTTATTCTAAATTATCATTATTGCATAAATATACAGAATGTTTGATTATATCAAAAAAAAAATTCATTTTCCAATAATCAATCTTTGCGATGTGCTAGTTGCAACTTTGTTGAGTGGTATCTAACTCAAGCTTTCAAAAAAAACTTCAGATAATTATGCAGAGATTACAGTTTCTTGCTATCTTATGCAATGCTACTTGTTCGTCAAAATATTCATTATAAACACATAATATTTAAGCATTCAAGACCATGTTTCTGTAATAGTAGTTTGACCACATTTCATAACTGCATATAGAAGTCGAGTGAATCCAGTGTCCTTTGGCTGAAAAAAAAATGTTGTTAGAATTAAGAAGCAACCATTAAATATGGATTCCAAAAAAATGTGTGTCTAAGAAAATTACAATATTAAATGTCTGATACAAATTTGGCTAAATTTAATACAATTAACAATACTATTTTTTGACATATGTACATTTAAAATTTATATAAAAAGATGTAAAACTTATAAAATATTGATAGATTATTTTTATATTTATTATCTGTATTTATCAGTAACACTGTAACAACTTATATTTATTATAATGATCACTAACACATTAAATTATATTTCATCTGCAAAGCTTCTAAAATTTGTCTATCAAAATTATGACAACATTTAAGACACAGATACAAAGAAAAATTATTATAATTAATAAAAATTATTATAATTATTAAAAATTATTAAAATTATTATAATTAATTATATAATTATATGATTAATAATATAATATAAAAATTATATAATATAAAAATTATTTCAAAATCCAATAAATTCAAAACTGGCGGAATTAATTTATTGTAGTCCTCAAAGGTGTTAAATGCAACAATACTGCATTTTCTCTCACGATATTCTATAACAATACCAAAAAAATTTGACTTAAATCAAGAAATGAGCATTTATCTCATGATCACTTTGTAACAAAAATTTCATATAAACTCTTGCACTATTCCGTAGACTTTGGTGACTTTTCAGAAAAATAATTCACCTTGTTTAGACCTCTAAACATTTTATCTTTCATAACAGCTACGAACTCTTTATTGCTTAAGTGATCATCCTCTAAAAGAAATTTCAATAAATATATCTAAAAATAGAAACACATATATGTTTGATGGTAGACATTATGGTATATAGTGCATTTTAAACTTAAGGTTTTCAATTTGCACCATATTCAAATTATAATATTTTTAAAATAAATAAATTGATCTCAAAAAAAAATTCACAGGCAAAAAATAACAGTATTAGGGCATTTTAGGACCAAAACTCAAAATTATTTGGGCTCTTTCCTTTCAACCTTGAGAATTCATGCATAACTTAGAAAAAACTAATTCGTTCTTGATAAAAATGAATGGAAAGACTGATGGAAAATGTGGAATAACAAACATAAAGTTTTTGAACAAAAACATTTGGCAGGTGACCAAAGGAAACTAAGGACACCCTTAATTGACATTCAAATTCATTTGAAAGTTAGAAAAAAATCAATTAACAATTTCCAAGAAAATTCCAAATTTAATTTCCAGTGAAAAAACGACCTTACCTTTAAAGCTTACAAAAGGACAAGAATTAACCACCTATTTGCAAAAAATATGTTTAATATGTTTACTCCTTTGCAGAATTTAAGAAATGCAATGTTTTTTTATGGTTAAACGAACACATGCTAAAGCTAAATAGTAGTAGTAATTCTTTTATTTTTTCAAAGTCACATTTTTATACTTTATAAAGTAAATGAAGTTTATATTTGAAAGGGATCACGGTATTTGGGATAAAATTTCATCACTTTCCTATAGTATGATTAAACTTAATATAGATTCCAAATTAAATAACTTGCTTGATTATTCAAGTAAATGATTAAGAAGATGCAAGCTATACCTCATCATCATGTAGTGATGATAAGGTATAACTTTTGAGACAATAGCATTTATATTTTCAAAATTATTCTATAAATGTGGAAATATATATTCTATAAAACTGGAAAATACTGAAAAACTTATAAATCATTTCTATTGAAAAAATAATAAATAAAAAAATTTTAATAAATTTAACATAAATAAATAAAAAAACACAAGCAATGCAAAATATTTTCTCAAGCACGTTTGAAAAAGTTAGGAACCGAAAAGAGTTTAACTTATCTGTATTGACTACTTCCATATTTTTCATCACATTTGCTTAAAAAATTTATTGCTTTACATGCATGTTTTCTTTCATATTTTTCATCACATTTCCTTAAAAAATTTATTGCTTTACATGCATGTTTTTTAGACTTTTTAATTTTGTTTTACAATTACTTCCCCATGCTACACTGGCATAATAGAGGTAGCTAAGAATAAGGCTGAAAAAAAAATTCTGAGATCATTCGAAAATAAATCTTGGTTTATACTAAGCACCTATTGCATTTGCTATTTTAGAAGCAATAATGCAATTATTGCATCTAGCAATTATATAATTAATTTTATAT